>JALIZH010020583.1:0-22570 GCA_030522465.1 Rhipicephalus appendiculatus | reverse complement strand
GTGGGCCTTGTCATTGAGTCTTTGTCGGACGGGCGAAGCACTAACGGCAGTAGGTCGGATATCCGCGGAATACGCTACCAACTACGCCAAACTCAAGCAGACTCTACTGCAGCGGTTCCACTACACGGAAGAAGGGTACCAAGTAAAGTTCCGGGATGCCACGCCTGAAAACGCTGAGACAGCAGGACAGTTTTCCGGTCGTCTTCTAGCATGGAGGAAGGAGTACTAAGGAGAAGTCCTGACATCACATTTGTGAACCATCGACATCGCAAACACCCGTATCGCCTCCTAGCGAAGGAGCAGTTAAACATTTCGCGATTTCCGTTGCTTCGTTTGCAAGCGCATGCGCGCATCGAGCCAGTCGCGAAACTTCTGCAGTTTTTCTTTTTTTTTTTTGCTTTTTTTTTGCCGCTCAATCGGCGTAGTCCATTCACGTTTGCTGCTCCTTCTGTTGTTTTCTTTAGGAAAACTGTGCAATGCCCAAATCGCGTGCACTGCGGAAAGTATCGGGTGTCACTTTTCATTTGTAGGTACATTCACTTCATTGCTGATCACTAAAGCGTGGTATTTCCATGCGCTGCTCTGAGATGTGCGCTCTGTTGGTTCTTACTCATTGTGTCAATTCAGCACACACGTGAACTCTTGTTTTTGGCGTCTGACGCGCCGTACATACCATGCGCCGAAGGCATCGCATCGCATTTTTAGCGGCTGCGTCGTTCATACGGATGATGAACGACACAGCAAACCTCAATCATCAATCGCCATCATAATCAACGCACACGTGATATAGCTGAGGCATACCACACGGCGCAATGTGATAGCCACGGCATTAGTCAGCCATCTGTTTCATTATCAGAACAAGAAATCCGTTTCATTGATAGGCTGTAATCTGGCGTGGTGCATGGTCTTTTATATATATATATATATATATATATATATATATATATATATATATATATATATATATATATATATATATTTTTTTTTTTTTTTCAAATAAAAAATTTCAATTGTTAACCCAGCGCTTGTCCTGGCCTCTTCGTCTTTTTTGTCGTTTGTCATTTTGTGCGCTACCCAACGATGGATAAGTTCCAACTCGCCCGCCTCTCAGTTCTACCACAGTTCGTACGGAAGGGCGATACACTTTTGTTGCGATTGGACTACGTGCTGTATGTATTGTGTGGTGTGCGCTCGCTGCATGCTAGTAGTTGTGTGGGCACTGGAATTACAAACCTTTCGTACAGCGATGTCCTCTTTTCGACGTGGAGCTACTTCATTTACAAGGTTGGTGTTGCGCGCAATAGCTGCGAAGCAATCTTTTGAAACCGTGCAGAGAAACGCTCACTGCCCATATACAAACAAAGAACCGCTAATCTGCCTGTAAATCGGAAAATCGGGCTACCAGAAAGGAAAAGAAAGGCCTAACGCCCAGCAGAACTCGTAAGTCGCTGCCGGGCGAGTTCGAATACGATGATGCAGGGGCTGAATGTTTTTGATTACGGCACATACCAGTACTTTCTGTATTGTAACATCCACGAAAAATTTCAGCAAACAGCGCTCGGGCCTGCCAGGCACGAACAGCCTGGTAAACTTCTGCTTGCAACATTTTACTGGATGAAAACTGCACAACACGCGCTAAGTTTACGCCTCGACTACAAATCTGCGCCGAAGCGAACCAGCGCGGAGAGCACGCCGCGGGGCGTGCGCTGCTTTGTTTGTCCTATACCGGTTTGTTTGTCCCATAAATTTGACGTCACTTGCCCCACACTTTTCGCAATGCGTTGGGAACCGATAGGGCCTCTCGTGAGTTTTCCTTCCTGCGTACCTTCTAGGCAAGAGTTAGTTAGCCAAGACAGCGAAGACAGCGATGCCGTTTGCATAGAAAACCATCTGTACGATGTTATCCTTGGCAACATCGAGGGTGCTGCGAGACAAAATTGTGTATGAGCGGTTTCTACGCCGTTGAGAGGAAAAGCTGGCTATCTTTCTGAAGGAAAGAGGGTGTCATAACCTAGACACACTGGCAACGACAGCCGACCACTACTTAAAAGCGCAAGGCATTAGAAATCTTGCTAAAGGCAAGGAAGAAGTAGAAGAGAACAGAAAGCCGCTTGACCGTTATAAAGCCGCTGCTACGACAGAAAGCAATGGGAAACCTCTTTGCTTTCTTTGCAGAAAGCCGGGACATAAAGCTTCTGACTGCTGAACCAGACCTCAGGCACCCAAGTCATCACCTATGCTGGAAATGTAAGAAGACAGGTCATAGCGCCGACATGTGTCCTACTGGCTCTGACAGACATGGTGAAGCTTCATGCACTCTTCTAACACATGAGGTGCATAGTGAGCATGAAAAACTGAAGCCTCCACAACAAAGTATACGCAGCAGTGATGACGTGCTTGAGGTTGCTCAAAGCGGAGCAACGTGCTGTGGAGCGCTGAAAAAAATGCCGACGGTCATGGGTCGTCTTGAGAGAACCTTGGGGACTGTCTTGCGAGATACCGGCTGCAACACGGTTGTAGTTAAACGGTCCTTCGTTCCTGACTCCAAGCTGACTGATAATAACCACGTCATAAGCCTACTCGACGGGTCTGAAAAGAGTTTGCCAGAGGCCGAAGTATTTATTGATTCACCGTTTTTCAGAGCAGTTGTGGTTGCCATTTGCATAGACAACCATGTGTACGATGTTATCCTTGGCAACATCGAAGGTGATGTCCCAATTGCGGATGATGATTTCAAGCAAACAATCCACCGAAAGAGGAAGCCAAGGACACGCGGACAAAGCGTAAAGTACGGAATGAGGAAGTGAAGGCCGCTGCAGGAAAGATGGGAAAACTGCAACAAAAATTACCCGCACCGTGAAGCTGAAAGAAAGCGATTAGCGGAAGCGCTACTAGAAATGTTTTCTGGTGTTGGGGTCTCACGGGAAATAGTGAGTGACCATGGCAAGTCATTTACGTCTCGTCTGATGCAAGAGCTGGGGCGATTATAATGCCATTTTTACAACTTCCCACAACGCCATACCATCGCATGGTGAACAGGATTGTTGAAAAATTCCATGGGTCACTCGAGCAGATGATTGCGCAAATGTGTCAGGAGTACCGTAAACAATGGGACAGGCATAGGCGGAGAGTACGGGGGGGGCTCGGGGGCTCGCCCCCCCCCCCCCCCCCGGACGGCTTCGCGGGGGGGCAGAGCCCCCCCCGGCGCCTGCCCGGGATATTTTTTTCAGAGCTTGGCTTAGGTCCCCGTCCATTGACAACGAGCGTTTGGCCTCCTGTCTGGCAGCTATTTATTTCACAGGGGGAGATGTTTATACTCGCTTTTTCATTTCAGGGTTTTAAAATTCCGATCATGGACCAGTGAGAAGCGAAACACTCAGTTAATTATTCCCCGCAAAGGGATTTGTATGTGCACAATATGTTGTGTTAACAAACAATTGAGGCGACCTCTTAGTGTTCTATGGTGGTAGTCTGTCTACCACCTCAGAATTATTTTTCGGCCATCACAAATTGAAGATTAAAGCTTCCTGTACCAGCATTAGGCCACTGTCTTACGTCTGGTGCATGTTTTAACAAGGTAATGCATGTCAATAAAGAAAATAGGCGGGTCCCACTCATTGTGGGAATCGATTTTATGTGATGCAGTCACCGAGTAGCAGCCTATACGGCATTTTTCGCTTTGAGCCAAGCGTTGCGAGGAGGATCGATGTCTTTTTGTAAGTTGAAAAATAAATCGGGAGCCATCACAAGAGATATTCATACTGATATCGCGGGGTCGGCGCCAAAGAAAATAAGGTGGTATTGAAGTCTTTAATTATATACTTTAATTTAGGAGGCGGACATGCTCTCTCTCTCTCGATATGTATATATATATATATATATATATATATATATATATATATATATATATATATATATATATATATATATATATATATATATATATATATATATGAAGTGACAGGGAGAACAATGTAGAAGAAGAGCAAGCCGGGCCCCGCCCCCTCCGGCAAAGCTGAAAACTCTCCGCCTATGGGGACAGGTATTTGTTTCCGCTATTGTTTGCTTACAGCGAGGTCCCACAAGCGAGTCTTACTTTTCGCGAATTGATCTTCTTTACGGACGATTTGTGCGTGATCCAATATCTATCCTCAAGGAATAGTGCACAGGCGACAACGTCGATGCTGAAACTAAGAACCACGTAGGGATACGTCATCGCGCTACAAGAGAGGCTACAAAGCACCTCCAAGATAGCCCATGAAGAACTCCAGAAGGCCAAAGCTTCGCAAAAGAAGTATTACGACAAAAAGACAAGACTTCGACAACTGTCTGCAGACCATAAAGTGTTGCTGCTCCATCCATCGGACAGGAACAAACTTATCCTCACGTGGAAAGGTCCCTTCGCAGTCGTCTAGAAGCGCAACGACTGTGATTACCTAGTTGAGTCTGGGTTTGTGAAGGAACTTATTCCAGGTTAACCTCCTCTAAAGATATGAGCAAAGAGAACCGAACGAGATCACCAGTAGTCCGCCGCAGTTGCTGTCCAGACAGACGTTCCGGATGAACCCTGAAGTCCTCTTTGTGGCACTGCATGCCGGAAGAAACCTATACAAATGTTACCGTAGCTAGGGATCTGAGCAGCCAGCAGAAAAGGTAGATAGACGAACTTTTAGAAAAATATCAGGATGGATTCTCTGACATGCTAGGCAAAACAAGAGTTTTGGATGCAAATTACAGCTCACACCAGAAACACCAGTAAATGTGCGTACGTGTCCCATACCTTTTTGCCATTCAGGAAGCGGTCGAGAAAAAGTACAGGATATGCTAAGGCAAGGCATCATTGAACCTTCTGACTCACCGTACCAAGCACCCATTGTCGTTGTAAAGAAGAAGGACGGCACTATGCGGCTTTGTATTGACTTTTGGCAGCTCACTCGAGTTGTAGTTATGGACAATGAGGGCGCATACCAGTAGTGAATATGATGTTTGCGAAACGGGGCCACATCCGGTATTTTTCGAAGTTTGATTTCACGAAGGGCTATTGTCAGGTGCCCATGAATGAACAGTCGAAGCGTTTCACTGCGTTCCAGTCCTCTTCACGGCTGTAGCAGTTTCAGTTCAGTTTAAGTTCCTACAGCATGTGAGAGCTCCGCTGTTGACAATTCAACGCTCCAAAAGGGACGTTGCCTTCAGATTCAGTCAAGTTCCTATGGCACATTGTGGGCCATAATCTCCTTCAACCTCACATAGAGACATTCGACAAAATCGAGACCGCGAAGAGACCACAAACATAGAAGGAAGTTCGATCGTTTCTAGGCCTGACAGGTTTCTACAGAGACTTCGTGCCCAATTATGCCGACTTGACAGGCCCTTGACTGAACTTACCAGGAAGAGGGTGCCTAAGAAGAACACCTGGGATGAATCTCACCAACAAACTTTTGAAAAGCTGCGACACCTCTTATCATCCAGTACAGTGTAAGGAGCGCCAGATTTGCAAGAGCCTTTTATACTGCGAACAGACGCCTCTTCGTCCAGCATTGGAGGTGTTTTATTGCATCGACATGACACTGTGCTACACCCAGTGGCATATGCCAGCCGTAAACTGCTACCACCCGAAGCCGTGTCTCAACTGTTCAGAGGGAAGCACTGGCGCCTATACGGGCCATTCACAAGGTGCACTTCTGCCTTTTTGGGAAACCCTTTGGGCTGCAGACTGACCACATCGCCTACGTAAATTCTGCCACATATCTCGTACTGGCCGAATTCTCGTACTGGCCGAATACCATTTTACGGTCGAATACATGAAAGGGACTGACAACATAGGTGCTGATTACCTCAGCCGCGCGTGAGTTATCACCGTTACATGTCTTCTGGAACCATATACTGTGACGGACGTTGTGACCCCGAAAACCCTGTGCGACTTTATGTAAATACCATTATTATGGGTCGCTAGGCTTCATAACTGTGCACAAGTTCTTGTGCCGAACAACTTTCTTCAGGGGGGAGGATAATTGTTGTAAATTGACATAATTTATGAGGGCATTCGTGCCTGTGTGAACTTTGAGGGGAATTTTCGAGGACTGTTGTGCGGGTGAAACAAAGAACCTCCGACCTGTAGTAAGTGCGGGGAGGCACTGACCGTGCTCCATGTCCTAATACAGTGTCGCGAACTCGAGTCTCAAAGAAAAAGACACTTTTCAAAGGCATATCGGGAGCATATTCCCCTTCATCCCGCTATATTTTTAGGAAATGACGCACTTTTTCACCAGCGTTCGCTATTAGATTTCCTAAAGATGCCTGGCATATAGGAAGTTATTTGTGAAAGGCATCCCTAGCACGTCCTCTGTAAGAGGACGTTTTCTACGGGAGAACAACATCTTAACCCATTAAGGCCCATGGAAGAACTAATGGTCCGACTTTATTGAGATTTTGCATATTTAATTACCCACAAAGAAAACAACACGTGCAAAATTTCATAGAGTTACCTGTATTTCTTCGGGAGTTATGATACTGTGCTTTAAAAAGTACGCTGGTCCTTCGAGATAGCAATGGGCAAGGTGGCTTGATGAAAGAATGGCTAGTACGTTAGGCTCTTGCCAAAAGAATAACCAAGTTATATTGGCCCATGCAACTTATTCAAGCACCAGTGCTTTATGCAAAACGGAACGTCACGCTTTTCGCAACACCATTTCGATGTATTGTGGCGAAATTCAACTTTTTTGCCAGCAGCCTGTGAAAATGTCCGTATAGATAGAGGGTAATAGCAAGCACAGTGGACGCTGGAGACCTGTTGATACTTCTGTTGGGTACAACAAGGCGCCGTCAGTCTCTTTTTATTATGCGACTAAAGAACAAATGTCAACGCTAGAGGGTATGCTGAAACCTCCAGTTTGGCTAGAAGACCATTTATGCGTAGTATGCGGCTATTTCGATCATCTGGGAAAATAGGGGCTGGTACCACTTTTGCTCAGGCATGAAAATTCGCTAGTTATTCGGTGCTTGATCGTAGAGCTCAACCCCCGCTCATGTCATTCTTACTGCGGTTGAAGAGGGAGAACAGTGGCACTACGTTTTTTTTTTCCATTTCAGTGAATGGCCACCAGGATAGAGAGTATAGCGACTCAACGGTGTAGTCCTTCGTCAGCATACCAACTATGCTGTTGTCCTCGCCGTTTTCGAGACAAAGCTGCTTTCCTGAATCAAGCCAGAAGCTATCTTACCCACGTTCCTTTCGTTCCATGTTTTTTTATCGTTAGCAGCGAGCATCCATTCGAACCATCGTCATTCCCAGTTCCTCGTAAGTTTCAATGTTAGGGACAGAAGCGACAATTAAAACATCAACAGGCTCTTGTATGTTCACATCGACATCTTTCGCAGCCTCGTGAGTCTCCGATAACCGAAAAAACGGCCTTCATATAAAAAATAGCTGGTTCAATGTATGATGCAACGCACAACAAGAGTTACATGTATGCTCCCATGAAGTCCCAGTGTACTACGTAAAGTACAACAACATTTGATTACTCCTCACAACAAAACTATGTACTCTGTAACCTTGTCGCGCTTTGCAGGGATTGAAATTGTTTTTGCTGAAGTAGAAGCACGCCGTTCTTTTTTACCATATAAAGCGTAAAACTTCACATCAATTTAGAAAAAAGTCGTACTGACCACGTGCGTTTAAGAAACTCTCATTTTCCTAAAGTTTGAAGACTCATAAAACCGAAAAAGTCTAACCAAGTCAAAATTCCAAATTAGGATTATCTTCCTGCAACCTTTGGCATCAGAAATTCTAATGAGCAAGATCAGAATATTCTGTTTTGTATTTTCTATTCCTGAAAAAGGAAGTGTACTTTGTAAAGTACAGTGGGACCCTAATGGGTTAAATGCACGCGTCTCCAGCCCCTTGCAAAGCAAGGGATCTTGAGACAGCAGTGCCGAGCAACACTTTACCTTTTAGTATTTTTATCATTCTAGTTCACGCCCCGACGGACATAAATAAAGTTTTTCCACACCATACCATACAGCTCTTAGACTCATTGCAGACAATTCACGTCACTCTCATGGTTTTATACGGTTATATGTTTCACGCCCTTTGAGTGCGCAGTATTTTAGGCCACTTTACAGCCATCTTGCATTTACCCATAGTCACTGCGCTCATCATCGTTTGCATAATTTACTTTGGCTTGACGCTCTTTGGCCACAAATGGCCCTTGCGCCACAAAACCATAAATATCATTATCAAAGAAAGAAAAGATGAAGACAACGGATACAAGAAGGATAGTCAGCGGTCGGTAGCACGCGCGGCGGAGGCACCAGAAAAGAACAAAAAAAAAAACAGAGAAGAAGACAAGGAAAAGAAGCGCGTGAGTAACGCGCGTAGGTCTATGCAAGCTGGTCGAAGGACACGCGCGGACCAGGGTGCTGTCTGTGGAGATCCTCCTGGCCGTTCTTGGTGAGGGCCTGGTGCATGTCTGGTGGTTTAAACGTTAGCAGTGGCTCCAGCTAAGACACACCGGACGAGGGCGCTGTCCTTGGAGCTCCCCCCTGCATGTTCCTGGCGAAGTCCGGGAACCGAGGTACCTGCCTGGGGCTACCGATACCGGGCGTGGATCCGGCTGTGTCGGTGTGAGGGACAGGGACAACCGGTTCCTGATCGCCGCTGCCACCTGGGACTGTTCAGGTCGTGTTCGGACGCGAGGCCTAACAGAGTCCTTGCCTTCGTGCCGACACCGCACGCGGCACGTGTGCCACCTGCGTGCCTGGACTCGCCTTGGACAAAAGTCGTTGCAGCACGTGTACTGCCACCTCTTGGAGACAACGTCGTCTACATGCCCGTGAGATCTCGTAATTTGCGCTTGTACGGAACACTCCGTTGTTGTTAGCAACGGAGTGTTCAGGGCAGTTTAACTGTGTTTAACTCCGTGCATGTTCGTATTCCGTGATCGTCCCTAGTGTCCCTTGTCTTGATCAATGTTGTATGAAGCCCACTCGTGCATCTTCTTTTTTCGCTCGTCCCGTTGACCACGCACACGCAATCGTGACGAACCACCCTTTCGTTACAGGTGGACAGACAAGGCGACAAATGCATTCGCTGTACACTCCTGCAGAAGTGCAACGCCACAACTAAATTTCGAGCTCTGGGTGGCTTAGGGGCCCTTCAACAATTGAAGGCGAACACGGCATGTCTTTCTTTGCCATCAGGCATGCAGGATATAACTCAGTATTCACTTCAATAAAGAAAACCGCAAAAAACAAGAATCATTACCGCGTGCGGCATGACAAGGCGCCTGTAAGCAGTGGGAACACCCTTCCACGCGTTCGCGGTAGAGGTTACGCTGCAGCTACTTGGCACTTCACACGAGGGCTTCGAATGATGTTAAACGTGTCTTCTCCCCGCGTGGGTTTCCCTCTTTCATGTGTCAAAGGGAGACCCGTCTAGCAACAGATTCAGTTAATTCCAAGACTCCCATGGGTAGACCACGGAAATTAAAGACGCCATAAAAACAGCGTTAACACAGTGCTTGACGAAAGGAACCAATTCGTGGTTCAAAAGTGTCACCGCGTTTGTGGGAACTGTACCTCGCCGCAGTAGGCAAAAGAATTGAACAAGCCTTTAAAGACGGCGAGGCACTGCGCATTTTCAGATACGACGCTGATTTGCTGGCGCTGTGAAACAATACCAATAAGATGGTATTAACGAAGAGCCGGAAAGACTTTCACACTTTCCACGAAGCAAACGCTAGAGTTCACGCACGAATAGGAAGCAAGTCAGGTTCCTGAATCTGAATCTAACCTTGAAAGGACATGCATGCTGGAGGTACGAAACACGCTCATGCAGTGACTTTCTGCCCAACAATTTGCATCACTCAAAGAATTACAAACGAGCCATCGTGCCATAGTTCTCAACTCTGCCCTTAGAAAGTCATGCCACCACGGTATGCAAGAAAGTTTTATGCACCAGGTCACCCGACCTAACAATGGAGGCTACCCTAGTAGCCCCGTCAAAGCAGTCACCGAAGGACTACTGAAGAAAGTTCAAGCAGGGAATAAAGCAGGCCAAGAAAAAAGAGCTTAGCAGAACAAGAAAAATGCGGTCGTCATACCATATATACATGGCGTGACCCAGAAACTGAAGAAAATAGTTGGGAAAGAAGGTATCACTGTCGTACGTTCTGCACCAAAGAAGGCTTATTCAATCTGTGGGCCAGTTAGTGATAGTCGTAAAAGGAATCAATGCAGAAAAAAAACCACAAAGAAAAATATAGGACGAAGAGAAAAATAGGACGAAGAGAGACGGGAACAACACAAGCGCGCTTGTGTTGTTCCCGTCTCTCTTCGTCCACGTTTTTCGCGCACTTTTCTTGACACATGGAATACCAACTCGCCCAACAGTCCATTCTTCTAAGAGGACACACGTTACGAAGTGCACACGACAAGCGCAATTGTCGTGTCCACTTCGTAACGTGTGTCCTCTCTAACTTCGTATGGCCCAGTAACTGTAGCGCAGTATTTCAATCAGTCATCAAGTGTACCACATTTATTGCCACCTAGTGTACGAAATTGCGAAGTCTAATGCATGTAAATCAAACAGTATCTGTGTAGAGAACATTCATTGAGATAATGCTCAAGATACATGCCGGCGAAGTTTTTAACAGGCACGCGCCGGGACCTTTCTACACTGTGTAGTTTAATTTGGTTTAACGTTCCCGTAGTTGAAATTTCTAAGTGCAGCTACTCAATATATATATATATATATATATATATATATATATATATATATATATATAGCTCTGCTGGCAAATAGGATGTCATTCCCCAAGTTCTTACAAGTCAACAGTTGTCGTTTCCTCTGTACTCAAAGTATTTTCCTTTTAATGTTTTTTTTTCTGAATCACAAGTCTTCCAGGAATTATTGGTAATGTGACTTCATCGTCACCGCAAACAGGGTATGGCATTATTTTTATAAATGTAATAAATAAAAATACTAGGTGTACAGCAGGTAGAAAAGAATTCGCGAAGCAGAAATATTGGTTTGGAAAAGTAGGGAAGAATCTAAATATTAATGAAAATAAAAAGACGGCAAACAGACCCGGAAAATTAAGGTAAAGGAAGTACATACGTACATAAATCTGCAAGATAGTCTCGCGCAAAAGAAACAGAGTGGAAAAGACAGCCACGTTGCGAATAGTTCGGCTATAGATTGCTCCAAATACCGGGAGTGTCGCTTCCTTCCGCATTACCGCGGTATTGGTCCAAGATCAATATCCTGAGAGCAAGCCGCATGGCACCGCCTAATCGAGAGCTGCCGCGACCACACAAAGGCAGGAGCTCCCATATAACAACCCTAGACTTCAATATCTTCAGGCTGGGGTGCCTCACTTAGTGCCATTCTATTTACCACTTTTCATCCGCATTTCTTGCTTTTATGCTCTGAACACAAGAACACACACACGCACACGCAGACACGCGAGAGCATCTCACAGCGTCTCTCTCCGCTACACTTCAGGAAGATTTTCAATAATGTCGAAGCCGCAAGCTGACGCAACACGATGTTATGTCAAGAGACGTGGCGCATCAGCAAAATGACAAAACGCATCCCATTGCATTATACGTATGAGAAATAGACACGGCGCATTTCGCGTTCCAGCGCTTTCTAAGGAGGCACGCTTGGGCGGCGTATTCTTTGAGCAAAGACTGCGTGCCATCGCCCTGTGTGTTGGACGTGCCGGCTTCAATGTTAGACTTGCCGTCGGAAGGAGTTGGCAGAAAACGTTTTCACTGAAGGATGACTATGAGCAATCACGTATTGAAAATGTGACAAAAAAAAAACGCATTTTTCAGGCGACACCGGAACCTAATAGAGCCTTCAAGTTCTTTTCGTTTGCTTTGGAGTAATTATGCTTACGTTGTTCTTTACATCACTGGAATCACGCTCACGTGGTTAAAAATAAAAAAAATTTCAGAAATGAGAATGGTCCGACTGATTGCTTGTTTTTTTTTTTTTTTTTTTTACCAGATTTGTAATGTAAAAGGCTAGGCACATTGAATCCAAATTCAGGTTTGCAAAGGCTTCATTCGTATATTAAAAAACAGGTCATTGTAGGAATGCGTTAGAAATTCTCAAATTGGTGGTTCGTGAGCACGAATTACTTGTATGTTAGACATGACTAAGTGGCTATCGAAATTCGATGCCCTCGCGAAATGAACCCTTCAATTTAAAAATAATGTGCTGAGCTGGCAAGTGCGTAACGATGTGTCAGGCAGCGGTTCTCAACAGCCTTTTGTATTGGGACTGCTGGGATGCAGTAAATGTTACTTTTTAAAGTAATGTAATCCTTCAGCTCGGAATAAAATATTTAACCGAGTCAGGACAGACGCTGCGTTGACTCACCGTAGTTGTGCACGAGCAAGCTCCCAAGACGGCTTAGCTAGTTCCAGAGATAACTCATAAGTCACGATCTACGTCATAATTATCGCACAGGCGTCGTCGAAGACTTGCCACAGTACAGAGCCCATCAAGCAGTGTCGTGCCTGTGTTAGCAGCGGCGACATTTAAATGTTTGGACTCTCAAAGTAAACACAGAATTTTGCATACTAAAGGTCGAAATCTCTGCAAATATTAGATAATTTCGCCCGACGTCATGCGTACGAGCTTCAGTCGTGAAACTAGCAAATTATTGCCCCGACAAGCGGGACAGCTAAAGCAAAAGTACTGCTAAGCTGTGGCTTGTGGCGTCTCAGATTCTGTACTTTTAAACTGTTTTTACTTTTTTTTACGAATAATTAGAGTTGCCGCAAGTCATAGTCCTGCGCTCAGTTTCTCATCAGAAAAAAAAAAACTTCTTTTACGGTGTCCATTTGGACATGGCTGCCAAACGAGCGCAAGAAACTTAAGTACAACCAAGTAGTAACAGTTCACAAAACTGAGCAGTCTGATGCAGCGCAGGTCACACGCGTATCTTTTGTCCTATGTGCAGCGCAGGCTCTCTTCAAGTTTCATGCTAGATGCTAAATCCCAAGTTGACTACGCCCTCCGCGTGCTATTGTCACGCATAAAGAAATCTTACAAAAATTCAATACCTGTTAATTAACCCTAACTATTGCTACAAACAGACCACATTGGATACAGTTGTGTATCAAGAAAGGAAATAAATAATTTGATACCGAAAAAGGACGATGAAAGCGAACGCGTTTTACAAACAGAAATAAAAATGCACTGCTTGCATTAGTGGCGCAAGGCAGGAACCATCAACGGAGCTAGTGTTCGACCTAGCTAAGTTTTGCTAAGTGCTAAGTATGGCTAGACTTGTCTAGACATGTCCCGTGACTAGCTGTTGCGTGTTTTTTTGGCGGCAACATGTCCCGTGACCACCTACTACGTGATTGTGCATGATTTTACTCACTTGAATAGATGTCACGTGTGTTACATGATTAGAGTCCACGGCACTGGTTACGTGTTGTTGCGTGGTTTTACTCATGTGAGTTCTGTTCTGTTCTACCTGTCTTGCTGTGGAGAGGTTGAGGTTCATATTACCTCGCTACTCCATATCTATGAGTTCTGCAGCTAAAAAAAAAGAAGAAGAGAAAATTACACAAAATACATAATGAGTAACTACAAACAAAAATCTACAGTTTGCTTCCAGAAGTTCCCACTGCAGTAAAGTGTTCACACGTACACATTTCTAGTTCTGCCCACAGCATGACACATCATTCCGTATGTAACAACACATAGCTGTAGATCACAAGCGCTTCTCTAGACCGATGTCCACTAAGAAGTCTTTCAGGAAGGTGTTCGCCTTTTTCTGAAGATTCATGTCAGACCATGGTCCAAGTAATTTCCTTAATGTGAGGGGGGCGTCTGTCAAAACTTGCTAGTCTCTTCCTTAATTTTTCTCTTTCATTAGCGTACTTTACGCCCTCCAAAAGAATATGACCAACATTCTCATCTTCGTGGCCACAGTAGCATTCCGGTGAGCTGGATCGGTGTATTTTGTGCAGGAAGCTGTTTGTATTGCTACTTCCAGTCCTAGTCTGTGGAATAACGTCTCTATGTATCGTGGGAGCTCTGCGGCTATTGAGAATTTCCTGTGTGGGTCGACTTCATAAAGTAATGACTGCTTTGATTTTGGGCTATGAAACCACTTCTCCATAGAATTGTGGTGCGCTCCTTGCGTTGCAATATTTCGAATATGCGCCCCAGACATGAGAATTCCATACTCCCGTCCTTCATTCAAGGCTTTCTTGGCCAGCCTGTCTGCCTATTCATTACCCTTTATTCCAATGTGGCTGGGTATCCATTGAAATACGATGTTGTGACCCTGCGCTGAGGCAGATTCCACAGTTTCCGCAATAGACTGTGCTATTTCGCCATTTTTGTAAGGTGATCTCGCATGTTTCATTATTTGAAGGGCGGGTTTACTATCCGTGCATACTACCCACTGTCGTGTCCCAGATGGTAAACGCAAAAAAGCAGACATGGCACTTCTAGTGGCCGTACAGATGGTGTGTCATCATTTTCATACTATGTACAATGGAAAGACGAAGATATATACAGATGGGTCCTGCACTGAAGAAGCGTCAGCCTCTGCGATCTTTATACCGGAACTCAAAGAAAAGAAAATTATGCCACAAATCTTCATCAACGAGATCAGAATTCGTGGCTATTTTTGAACCAGTCAAATTTATCTACTCATGTGAGTGTTCGACGTGATATTTTTGTCACGTGACTAGCTGTTACGTGATTTTAGCCACGTGACTAGTTGTTACGTGATGTCACGTGATTTTTAGCCATGTGGCTACTTATTACTTCTTGTTACGAGATTTTAGTGAAAGGGCTAGTTTTACGTGACGTTATATAAATATTAATCGCGTAACTACTCGTTAGGCGATGTTACGCGATTTCTGTCCCGTGACTCTTACGCGTTGTTACATAATTTTTAGTCACGTAACCGACTCGCAAATCGTAGTTTTTGCATTCCATGCAGGACAAAGCGGCGCACGTATTGCGGGGTATTTTAGAACTTCTTGCTGGGCGAATCGGTACAAGTCTGTGGTGGGAATAGTTGCGCATGCAATCGGACGAACACAGAAAGAAAGACGTGTTGTTCGTTTTAGTTGCGAAGCATCTTATGCTCGGGGCTATGTCCGTCCCGCGTCCCGCGTGCCTCCCGCGTCCCGCGTCCGGCCACTTTCATGAAGTAGGGAAGCACCGACTATGCGAACCAGAACACCGTAGTACAATATAAGGCCGTCAACCACCACTACCGTCACCAGAGTCATGGCCGAGAGCACAGAGAGGCTACTTAGCAATGGCTAGGCAGGTGGTGTGTGTCGCCCAGGTTGACTCCATTCCTTGATCTTGCTTGCATGTGTTTGGAGGAGAGGGGCTTAGTCCGTCGCTCCTTCCCGCGTCCCACACCACAACAGCGCATGCGCGTCTCCTCCCCTTTATCTCTCTCCTCTCCTACGCTTACCCCCTTTCTCTCCTTTAGGAATACTCTACTCTACGGAGCGGCGCCCGCGTCCTACATCCCCACAGCGCATGCGCGTCCCCACCCCGTTTCTCTCCTCTAGCAATCATCTATTCTACGGAGCGGCGCACGCGTCCAACATCCCCACAGCGCATACGCGTCCTCTCTCCTCTAGGAATCCTCTACTCTACGGAGCGGCTTCCGCGTCCCACACCCCCACAGCGCATGCATGTTTCCTCTCCTACGGTCCCCCCCGTCCTCTCCTCTAGGAATCACCTACGGAGCGGCGCGCACGACAGGTGGCTTCGACAGCAGCATACCCCGCTGGCGGCGCCACGGTAGTTCCGCGGTATGAAAATGACGGAGCGCGCGTGCCTCATTCTCTCTCCTGTGCAGCGCCCGGACCACTGCCGTGAAATGAGAGCGGTGACGTTCCTCCCGCTCAAGCTAATTATCTCCCCGCTGCTTCGCATCCACACATAGTTCCCTTTAGCGGGAGATGGGGAAGTTTTTCTTTCTGTGTTCGTCCGATTGTATGCGCAACGCTTCCACTACAGACACATTGTGGGACAGAAGTTGAAGAGGTCGAACAAGTGCGTACTGGTTCATGATGGTGATAGTCAGTGTTCGCACTACAGTCTAAAACTTTTCACGCGTAGCAAGCGTGAGTGGGGGGGGGGGATTTTTTGCACGCTTGGTCTAAGCGTGATGTGCTGTCACGCTGAAAAATCACGCTTCCTAAGCGCAATTCGCTGGTTGAATAACGCTTGCCAATCGTGAGTGGAGCCGATTTTTTGCACGCTTGTTCTAAGCGTGGTGCACTTTCACGCTAAGCAAACAACGCTTGCTAGCCGTGACTGGCGACCTTTCTCACGCTTAGAAAAGGTGTAAGAGAGGAGTTTTACTTACTTAATGCGGCATTCTCCTGCTCCTTCAGATGTCTTTCCGGCCGTTAGAAATCATCTAAAATGAAAGCTGGAAGAAGATATTTATTGTGCTGTATGGGCTTGGCGCCGGCTTGGACGGTATATATACTGATGCTTGGCATTAATTAGCTAATTGCGAAAATCAACTCTCACTTTCATCTTGCACATGTCCAAACTATAGAATGCTACACTGCGACAGCCTGAAATGAGCTTGCTAGCCGGAATATAATTACGGAATACGGTTTATAGTACAGGCAGTAAGCAAGAAATAAGAGACAATCTTTCATTAATTCACTGGCTACCCTTTCCATGCTGTACCCGACGGCACATGTTGGGTGTCTGCACACAGCTCAAGATCGGCAGTGCGCTCTCTATTTACGGTACAGCTAGCAAGCTCATGTTGTGCTGTCGCAGTGGAATGTTCTATAGTCAACACATGTGAGGGATGATAATTGAAACTTGATTTTTGTAATTAGCTATTTTATCCTGGGCAACCAGTACATTTACCCTCCAAGCAGCCGCCAACCAATAACAGATAAAGCACTCCAAAGATTATCTTCTTTCAGCTTCATTTTTAAACACTTTCTGACGGTGAGAAACACATCTTATAGAGCAGGAGAATCCCGCATCAAGTAAATAAAAATCCTCTCTTACACCTGAACGAAGCATTAGGAAGGCCTCCAGTCACTGATCGAAAAGCCTTACATTGCGATTGGGGCGTTAGATCTTCGTTGTGGATCGTTCAAAAATAAGTCGAGTTGGCAGAATGAAAGCGTTATGGATTGTTCCTGAAACTTCGCTAGTCACAAATCCAAACGCCATGGAAGCCAGTGCAGGACAAACTTTCATAAAGCATCTTGCACAAGTGCATCTGGCGAATCCTACAATTAAGCCGCTGATCTGCATTCTTTCGGCGCGATTGTTTATATACACGGTCATTAAGAAAATTAAGGGAGGGATTTAGTGCGGAGTGCTCCGAGGCTTGGGAGTTTAAATCAAAGATAAAGAGTTAAATAGAACGAAACATTTACAAGAATCTTAAACTTGAGTGAATCTTTTTATTTTCACTTACTTACAAGAACGCTTCTCTCTATAGAAGAGCAATCCAAGAAAATAACACACACAGGAACTATAAAATAGGCACAAGAAGAACTTTTGATGTCGCTTTGAGCGGCACGATAACTGTGCTCTGTACTTAACTGAAACGAAGTGTAGTTTAGTAGACAAATCCTTCACCATTTTTTCCGCCCATGGAATTTCTTCGGTACCGCACAGTTCACGACTGATTGAAGGAAGCCAAGCAACTGCCAAAAGCAGCCGGATACGCAAGGTCCTTTACGTAGTAAACACGCAAACAAAGCACCAATGCTTTTTTCCAGCGACGTGTCTGGTTCCAGCTTCAGGATTTCGCTGGACTCTTTGCCGCATGCCAGCTCGTTCCCGTCACCCCACACAATGCACGGCCAACAATGTCTTCGGATGAAACCTGGCAAAGATAAAAAAAGAGAAATTAAATTGGTACCTGATGGAATGGACAGCTGTAAAATTTCACTTCGTACAGAACTACAAATTCATGAAAATGATTTTGTCGGCAAAGCTCACATTGCGATTGCGGCATTCAATCTCCTCATACCCGGCTCACAACTGAGTAGTGTTAGAAGAATAAAGACGTTTTGAATTGTCTCTGAAACTTGGCTCTTACAAAATATTTCACTCACCTCTGAAATTAGGGCCATTTTCGCGAGCCTTGACCGCAAGTACACGTCGACCTCTCTGTACGAAGGGTCCGCTAAGGATGCCAGTGTTGCCACTGCAGGTAGAATTTTCCTTAGGCGTCTGACATTCTCCTCGACCGTGCTTGAAAATCTCAATTTACTTTCGAAGGCAAGCTGAAAGAGAAGACGTGGAATTAAACTTCACGAACACAGAATACAGCGCACAATCAGCAAAACTTCGTGGCTTTTTGTTGGTTTAGTTATACGGGCATTGGGGGGCCAGCAAGAACAGTAAAAACGAGTTTTGAAGTCGTACGGTCAAGTATAAGGTGTACACCGGCGATCTATTTCAGCATAAATTAAAAAAAAATTGTATTAAATAAAAGATAATGACATTCCAGAAAAACAAAAACGTGGTTCCTATCGCAAGGACGGTCGCCCAGAGAATCTCAATTAAAAAATTTGTGGTATTTAGATGCACATATCGACTGAAGAGGCACTCAGCGCGGTAAAAATAAAAAAAAGAACCGTGAAACGGGTGATCATAGTGACGGCATTTCGCTGTACCAATAAAGCATTCGCTGCTAATTTCAGAAACAGCATTCAAAAGATGAGCTATTAACTACACAACTGAGTGCCATACAAAGCACTTCCTTTTTGTATTCGCGACAATTTTGTGCTTTTACAGTGAAAGTTGCACGTGCGAATTGACTATTTTAATACGTTTGCTGTGCTTGAGCCGCTAAGAAAAAACAGCCTTTCTGTAATTCCGTATATGTTTGCTCTAAGATCACGACATGACCGCAACAGAGCTCCATCCTTGCTGCCACGACAGCTAACATTACCACCGCAGAAGCACTGGCTCAACGTACTGCACCGTACGGTAAAGTATTGATGCTTCCTCACGGTAAAACACATAATAACTGCACAAAACTGAGACTTCACCCAGCAGCCTGAAGTTCCTGAAGGTGACGCAATTGTATCTTACCATATAATGTTAGATTGCGACATAAATATCTCGTCTGTACCCAGAACGATCTCTTGGCAATAGCGGCTTCCATATAATAGTTATAGACTCATGTGTTGCGCACGGAGATACAAGCGAACTTCAGTCGAGATGTGCAGCACAAACAGACAATTTTATTGTGGCCTTAACGCGGTTGTGTTTTATAGGATGTAGCACAATTTTAACGCTTCGTAATGTACGCATCGACTTTGTGAATTTACAGTATACAATATATTTTTCGCCATTTTCGAGGCGCTTTGCGGAGCACGAAGGAAGCAGGCGCTGTTCACCCACCGCGCGAGGCGCCAGCCGGCCCCTTTACTGGCGTTGCGCCTCCTCGCCCGAAAACGGCCACCGCCGCGAACCGCAACGCAGCCGTGAAATTTGGCTGATTTGGCGCCGACTAGCCAAACTAGCCAAAGCTTTCGAGCGCCAGACGCGGAGACCGTTGGAAACCCGGCGGCGAAGGAGAAACGGCTCACAGCCACGGCAACGAGAGCAACTCTCCTTCCTTCTTTCTTGTCATCGTTCCCCGTCGATCACACGACGCGAGTGAAACAGAAGCTACAGTACTCTCGGACTGAAAAGCGACATCACTTTCTTCACTACAACGACTTCCATGAGCAATTACTCAAGGTAACCATGTCATGTCGCTAAGAATCCGGCATCTAAAGATAATGCTGGATCTGATGTCAGCATTCGAGTCAAAATACGCCGCTATGACAGGAAATCGAGATGTTAGAAACGGAAGTACGTGAATTACTTAGCCCTAAGTTGTCGCGTTTCAATCCGTGAGTATTGTCCGCAGAGAACTTGGCTTGACATAATATGAAGTTCGGAGATCAATAGGAAGTTCTACAGAATACGCCAAGAACGTCACTGTTCGGAAAATAGATGCAAAATATATAATGAGCCAAGACATTTCAAATTAATTTGCTTACCCAGGTATTCCAAGCGGCCGTGAATGGCAGTCCAGTGCCCATAGTACGCAGTTGGCAGAGAGTGGCGCCGTGTCGCGCGAGGATTCCGGGCAGTCACATTCGGTGTTCTTGGATCTACCGCGCTGCACACCACGCAGGTCAATCAAAGTCAAGTTATTCATGAAGCTGTTCCTTCTTCACCACTTTTCTCAACCACACAAAGCGAGCCCACCGCACAGCATACACTCGAAGGCCAAGCAGACACCTGGCAGAGACGACGCACAATGTACCTGCTGAGTCAATGGCTCCAACGGCTCTAACCCCGTTTCCCGCCAAAAGTATATACTGAAGCGAGCGCCACCTTTCAAAGCGCTCGCGTTGAAAACAAAAATAAATGAAAGGAGGCACAAGTCACAGCAGCCAATCAGAAGCGCGTAACGGCGACGTTGCACGGCTGCCTTGGCGATTGTATCAGGATATATATACGCGTGACGAGGAGAAATGCGATCCGCGGCGCAGACTTTTGCTCAGCGTGAGTTTTCCGGTTCTCACGCATAATATCCCCCCATCACGCGTAAAATAAAGCAAATGCACGTTTCCTCGACCGGCGTCACGCTTGGGCGCAGGAAAACCACGCATATTTTGAGCAAATGGTGCTCAAAACGTATTTTACGACGCCGAGGGGGCGCGTTTCACGCTTACTACGCGTGAAAAGTTTTAGAGTGTACCCTGCGCAACGAAAACCTTAAAAAGCTCCGCTCCAAAACATATTTTTAGCAAGCGCATGAACAGCTAACAGCTGTCACAGCGGGAGACGGCCGTCGTTTGAAAGAGCGAATAAATAAAAAAGGAAGCCACCGAAAATTTCACTATGGAAAGGTTAACGACCCCTTAGCATTCCTCAGAGGCCGTTCTTCGGAAGTTAAAAATCTCCAGAAAAATATAAGCGAGATCCTGTGCCCACCATACATTTTTCTAACTTCTTCCTAACGAGGTATAATTTAATGCCAGGAAGGAAGAAAGTCTACGCGCCACAAAAAAGACGTGCAAAGGCTGGAAGATAGCGCTGTGTCATTTGTCTCCAATGAAGCGTTCTGCATTATATCCTTCTCGAGTTCTTTTGCGTAACGACTTTCTCAAATAAATAAAAAAAATCCTGTGTCGTATAAACATGCCTGTTAAGGGTGGAGGTACGGATATCATTAATAAATGACTCGACGGCTGAAAAATTTTGAAAGGCGATGTACTCTTCGTCTAAACGTGGAATTTTGAGAACCCGTGCATAGATGAGTGATTCGCGCTTAGTAATACTCCTCACCAACACAGCAAGGTGTATAATAGACGTCTAAAAATGAGTGAATATTATTTACGGACAAAACCGTCATACACTCTTTAAAAAAAAGGGGTAGCGGGCACGTTGTAAGTTGTCGCCGAACCTCCATTATTATTATTTAAAAAATTCAGAGAAACAATAGTGTGCACTCCACTGCACTTTACCGTACGAACGCTTTTGCCATGAGCGCTCTTCCAACAGCTTGAAGGCTTCTTAGTGTGGAGATCGTTAGGGGCCCGGATCATCGCCGATCCATCCATCTCATATGGCATGAACGCGCTCACAGTAAAGCGCTCAATACGGGCCTAAAACGAGGCCAGAAATTCTCAACACTGGGTTAAAATGGATGAACGAGGTCTTAAATATTATAAATAACAGAAATGCCATGTGTTGTATGGCATCGCGATCGTCATCGTCATTACGGCACACCACATTCCATGTGGTGTGCGTGATGGCAGCGTCATCGTCATCACGCAGGTGGCTACTACAAACGTGGGACGCACGACCCACGGCATAAGGAGCTTCGCCCCTAAAAAATGTACAATCTTGCTCATAAAGGATGGTGGGCTCAAGCGAACCGGCCATTATCGTGAAATGCTCTACCGACTCTATCCCCAGGGAGATTACTAATTTCCCCGGAAGTTTCTGGCAATACATCAAGACAGCCGGATGACGTCGATGATATTACAATCTGGGCACTTAAAGGTTCATACAGAAACAAACGGAGTTCCCTACAGAGAGCTATCGCTAAAGTTGAGACATTAATTGAAGACGCAGGAATTCAATGCTCACAAGAAAAGTCGGAGTTCATACGTGTCCGAGTCCCGTACTCGAGAAAGCAGCAATGACCACACGTAGAGCTGCACTTAAACGGCCGGCCTATGAAAGACTGCGCATACTAGGTCTATGGATCCAGGAGAACGGCAAGATAGAACCCACCTCAGCCAACCTGAGGCTAACCACGACAAGCGTAGCGCGCATTATCCACCGAGTAACCAGAAATAACAACGGTTTCACGGAAGAAGAAACGAACAGGCTAGTGCAAGCCTTCATCATAAGTGGTGTGATTTATGGCCTCTCGTTCCACAAACTATCGAACAAGGAAACCCACGAGGCAAATGCTCTAATATGCACAACATACAAAACAGCCCTAGGACTGCCACACAATACAAACACTGAAAAAACTTGAAGATCTGGGCATTC
>JALIZH010020582.1:0-15956 GCA_030522465.1 Rhipicephalus appendiculatus | reverse complement strand
AGTCATTCCCAGTTCACTCAACATTGACTTGTTCAGGATTAGCTTAACCCGGATTTATTTAGTCATGCTCAATCCGAGAGAACATAGCCTAGTCGGGTCTAATCTACCTCATGGCTATGCCACTGATCTTGGACCGGATTAGCGTGATCCAACATTATCTCCACTAATCTTGCCTAATCCCACTTGGTAGGTATCTATCAGTATAGATTGGTATCGACTAGCGTTAAATTGGCTTGTCCAAACTCAATTAGGCTGCGATAAACTGGCTTGACTAGGCTTTTTCTACGTATACCCTGGTTTAATCCGGCGGCTTAATTGGTATCAATGAGTATCAATCAGTATTGATTTGTATCGATTATTATTGGTTGTTTTGACTATGCTTATTCAGTGTGAGCTATGATTAACTTGCCTTGACCAAGCTTATCTAAGCTTATTGGCAAGGTAGCCGAAGCATCTATTCACTCCGCACGGCTTAACCCAAAGCTTAATATCCTGTTTGTAAATGCAGTTTCACGCGGTGATTATGCGATGCAGCTATAGGGAGACAAGCAAGGATGTCTTTAACAGCATTTTAGTTACAGCGCGAAAACGACGAAGACGGAAGACAGAAGGGACACAAACGAGCGCCGTCTTCGTCGTTTTCGCGCTGTAACCAAAAATGCATCCGTACCAACTAGCCCAACTTTCAATTCTTTAACAGCATGCTCACTGACAGCGATTAAAAAATGCACGGCCACATGCTGGACAAGTCAACAACTAACCTCGCCAGGCCCGTAGCTTGGAATTGTTTTCGGGGGGGGGGGGGGGCGGACACTTGTTTAAAGCCTTGAAAAACACCCATTTTGTTTATTTTTGCTCGGTAAAACACCCCCTTCAATCCCAATTTCGGGGGGCGGGGGGGGAAGGGGCGGGCCCCCTAGCCCCCCTCTCCCTGGACACGGGCCTGAACCTCGCATATCTTGGTGCTATCGGTCGGATGCCAGCGGTCGCGTTTCACTTGTGCTTCCCATTTTTTATTCGCTCGCTGTTGCGAGGGAAGCGAAACATTCGCTGGCCTTTCGCGTGTGAACCAGTACACAGTGGCACACAGCAGCCTGTCATAGTGGCAAAAGAACGGATCTCGATCAACACATCAAGAACAACGTGTTTACAGCACCGTTCCCGCGCTAGCCTCTGCGCGCCGCCGGAGACTTTCGAACCAATATGGCCGCCAGGCGGCGCGGGGGTCTTTCAAAAGGTGTCTCCACCCTGGAAGCGGAGGCGCGCGCACATCGAGGCACCCTAACTGAGACGAACCAAAAACGCCCGTTATCAGCGACCAGCACGTGACCCGTCACACAACACAGCGCGCCGACTTCGCCAGTGCATCAGGCGTAGTCCAACGAGTCGCTCCGCACAGGCTTGCAATGGTCGAATTCAGACCCACAAGGTCGCCTCAATTTAAGTGAATTTGTGATTGTCATACTAGTGGGACCAGCGTTCATAGCGTTCGCGGAAAGTGATGTAGTAGGTGCGAAATTATGGGGAAATATTTATTATGACTACGTAGGGTAATTTAGCTCGTTGCATTCATTAACAGCACAATTCACTTTGTTAAAACAAGCTTTACATGTGCCGGTGAGCAGAGCAACAGGAACCACCGTTACGTTTATTATTTCGTTAAAATAGATTTTTTTTTTTATTTCGATGTAGGGTTTTAGGTTTCTGAGTGGCACGACTGTACCGATAACGTCCTTTACACTGGGACAAGCTAAAATAAGTTTAGAGGAAGGCGCAATGTAACAACTCACATGCCATGTCAGACATTAGTTGCAATGTGGAGGCATGAACGCTTCAGCGCACTCACGTGCCTCTCATAAGCATCGCCTTCTCGCGCCTTCCCACTTGAAAGAACAAAACCTAGTCAACGTGCCAAGGCATTGCAGTGCACACGTGTAAATTACTATTACCGCAAGAGCGAATACCAACATAACCCGACACTGACCAGCATTAGGCAACACTAGCTAAAACTTTGAGTGAAAATTTTGGTTTCATCTATACTGAAAAATTTCATCAATCAAAAGGAAAAAAATCCCAGATCTCTTGAACAGTATCCCTGTTTTCCAGATTTGCCACCGACGTTGTTGATACGGCGACTGACTCATTTTTTCGTCATATCAAAGTGTAGTGGAAACGTAAGACACCTTCGAAATTCCATGCACCTCTCTCGTCGATTGCTTCGCACGACGTAAATAGTTTCTAGAAAGATAATCCGCATGGCGTGCACTATTTTTCTTTTCAAGTATAAAATATTTACACGCTATTGCCTTACTGCGTGTTCTTGTGCGTATTTGTGTGTTTGTGTGTTTGTGTGTTTACGTGTGTGTTTGTGTGGCAGTCTGTTTGTGGTGTAAACCCGCGGCCGGGATTCAATCCCGCGACCTGCGGGTCAGCGGTCCATCGCATTGGGTTTGTGTGTATCTTTGTGTGTGTTTGCGCGTGTGTTCGTCTCGGTGTGTGTGCCTGCTTGTGTGTGCGTTTCTATGTTTGCATGTGTGTGTGTGTGTGTGTGTTTGTGTGTGTGTGTGTGTGTGTGTGTGTGTGTGTGTGTGTGTGTGTGTGTGTGTGTGTGTGTGTGTGTGTGTGTGTGTGTGTGTGTGTGTGTGTGTGTGTGTGTGTGTGTGTGTGTGTGTGTGTGTGTGTGTGTGTGTGTGTGTGTGTGTGTGTGTGTGTGTGTGTGTGTGTGTGTGTTTGGCGTCGCGCCAAAAAGCTGGACGACGCGACTTCGATTCCTGGCCATGGCAGCAACATTTCGATAGGGGCGAAAAGCAAGAACATCCATGTACTAAAAAAATTTAATTCTTCCACTGCGTGAAGATGGGCGTTCAGGGAAACTGTTAGTTTTGTTTAATTACGTCTGAAATTTTCTATCTTGACATAGCAGTTTCACTGGCAATGTCATCCGTTGCCCCCTTGAATACATACTGGCCCCTACAATTATGGAATCAGTGTGCCAGTATCCAGTGGTCTGGCACGGAAGCGTGGGGAGGGGGAGGGGGTAAATGTAGTCATTGTGGTGGTAGCGAACCGGGGCACACTTTCCTTTAGGAACGAGTCGCAACATGCCCCGCACACTGGCACTTGCTCGAAGCACTCCGTTCACACGCACTGCAGGATCGTCGCTGCCACAGTCACGCTGCAGTTGGTTACGCACGCCAGATATATGGTGGAGAGGGTGTCCAACGAATCACAAAGATGACGCGTGCCGACGTGTACAAAAAATCCGGTAGATCCCACGTACCATGGGAATCTATGTTATGCGAAGCATGCGGAGGGAAGGTGACTGTGTTGTAATTTTTTATTGAGCAGGACATTACAAATTGGCGCTAAAGATATGTACAAATGTTGAACGCAGAGACATATGTTGAACAGTCGCATATGATTTATAGAACCAGTTGTTTCCGATGCCAACAGCAACATAGGTATTAGAAACACCAGAAGCGGTAAGCTGATATGTAGCGCTTGTGCTTGCGAGGATGGTAGCCGTGGACACTCCTACATAAATCAACTTCAGTAGATGGCGCTTAACTACAATTGACGTTAACCCGGCAGGACGGCTGCATCATAGGAGTACATATGTAAAGTTTATAAAGTTGGATACCCAGCATTGGAACCACAATTGACGTTTCATGAACATTAGGGTCTATTTGAAAAACAGTTCCGAGGCCTGGCGTGGCTCTGTGGTAGAATACTTGATTGCCACGCAGAATGCTGGGGTTCAATTCCTGCTAGGACCCTCACATTTATTCTTTGCATTCGTCGGGTCAACGCTACCGATGCCAGCCTTTTCTTAACGCTCTCGCGTTAAAATTACCAATGTCTGTTCTCACCGTTCCTTGGTAGATATAAGCTGTCAATTACCTGCAGCCCATACCTGCATACCTGTGGCACATACCCACGCGTCGTATACGGGTATGATATTGCTACGGTATGAGCCGTGGGGCTGTGGTATGAGCCGGGCAAGAGGAAGAGGAGGACGAGGCGTTGTCTGGTGCGGCTTGTGGACTCCATCTTTGCCTGTCATTGCCTGACCTCATTCTCATGCTGTAAATAAACACAGTCAACCTTAATTCAACCACCGTAACAGTTTTGGTGGAGGTGCTGGGTATTCTACCAAGCAACACGGTTCTGCAAGCGCCTGATCTACGCCGAAGCCGCCGCCTTGCTGGACTGCCTCCGCTACCACTGGCGGCTGAGATGTCTCTCGGTGAAGATGGAAACCGGATCCCCGCAGCAGCACACGTTGCACCAGTACCTGCAGCACCGTCAGTACCCGCTTCGGCCGCGGCTCCTCCCTGGTTGCGTCAGCACCTGATAGAGCCTCGCACGTTCGGTGGCAAATCTGGCGAGGATGTGGACGACTGGCTCACGCATTATAAACGGGTGAGCAAATACTATCAATGGGACGCGGCTAGCCAGCTATCCAACGTAGTCTTTTTCTTGACCGACACGGCGCTAGTGTGGTATGAAAACCACGAGGATACCCTCACGACCTGGGATCGCTTTGTATCCGAAATAAGGGAGTGTTCCGGGGACTCCGTAGCGAAGCGAAAGCAAGCGGAACAAACGCTGCTTCAAAGAGCCCAGATCCCAGGTGAGACATGCACGACATACATTGAAGCTATATTGAAGCTCTGCAAGACCGTCAACCCTTGTATGTCGGAGGAGGACAAAGTTGGCCACCTACTGAAAGGCATAGCAGAGGATGTCTATCACTTCCTCATTGGCAAAGAGAGCCTTGCCACAGTAACCGATGTTATACGCCACTGTCGCACATTCGAGACCCTGAAGATGCGGCGCATTACTCCAAAGTTCGGTCGCCTGCCGAATGTGACCACCGTTGCGAGTGTTGACGAATATACGTCGTTTGATCTCGCGTCGGCGATACGCGCGATCGTTCGTGAAGAGCTCACTCGACACGCTCGCCCGACTTCCCCTGACACGCCCGCCCGCTCGTACGGAGCTACTCCGATGCCGCTTCCCTCTCACCATGATGTGTCCATTGCCGCTGCAGGCGTCGACGACTACAACTACAGGTCTTGCTCACCACCGAGGCCAGTACCGAGGACAGAGAGGCCACAACGCATTGACTATCACCAAGAGTCGAGGTACGAACACCGCTTCAGCCGTCCCCGCCATCCGACCACCACCTATGAACACCCGAACGAAGATGCATTTGTGCCACCACGTCGGGGCCGTGCCTTCCAGGAGTACAATGCGTACCGCCAGCCTCCCGTGTGTTACCGTTGTGGTGTCGCCGGACATATAGCTCGTTTCTGTCGTTGGCAGCGAGAGACATCGGGATACGATTCCCCGTCAGCGTTTCGTCGAGCTGGCAATGGTCACCACAACGATCCTTGGCACGGCTATTCCGGGAGTACCTCACGACGAGAGAATCGACGTAGCAGCTCTCCCGCTTCCGACCGCAGTTTGACGCCTCCCCCCCTACCCGACGGCGCCGCTCACCTTCACCGGGACGACGGCTGTCACCACCACCACCGCCGGGAAACTAGCCGGCGCGACCGATGGGGAGGTGAGGTCGCACAAAAGGATTCGCCTCAGATGCCTCCGCCAGTTACGATGTTCAAAAACAAGATACATGTGTTAATAGATGGTTTTCGTGCAAGTGCTTTAGTGGACACCGGTGCGACAGTTTCAGTGATGAGTCTTTCCTTCAAGAATCGCATTGGCCGCAAAGTTTTGTTTTCTTGGGACGAATCAACAAGATTTCGTGGTGTTGGCGGGGAAATACTTCATCCTCTGGGAGTTTGTGCCGTTAACGTCATATTGGCAGGGAAGGTGTTCCCAACAGAGTTTTTGGTACTGCAGCGTTGCACCCACGATGTTATTCTCGGCATCGACTTTCTCCAAGACTGTGGCGCTTTTGTCGACTGTAGAACCGGTGAATTTTCTGTCAGCGGTGAAATTGTTCCCGCCCTTGTTGATGAGCCGCAGGCCGCAGATGACGCTTTGATTATTTCCGATGAACTGACAGTGCCACCTTGGTCAATGAGATCAGTTGCAGTATTGGCTTCCGTCCCTCCCACATCCGTCTTTGATGCCGTCGTCGAACCTGCAACGGTTCAATGTGCTAAGAAAGGCATATTAGTGCCTCGTTGTGTTGTATCGGTTGATGGCGGAGCAACCTTTCTGTGGGAACTTAACTGTTCATCAATGCCGGTTGTGCTCCCTCGAGGAATGAAGCTCGGAGTGTTCAACGATGCCGCCGCCAATTCTATAGCAGCAATTAACAACGACGAAAGGGAAGAATCATCAGTCACTTGCGCGCACAGTTGCTCCAACGAGTCAAGGATTTTAAGCATGATCAGCAAGTCTTTGCGGTCGCACGAGCAGCAGACATTACTCCACCTGTTGGAACGACATGCTTCTGTGTTTGACTTTTGCCAAGAGGAGAAACCACTATCTCTACCATGCTCTCGTGCTCAGCACAGGATTGATACAAGCACTGCTCATCCGATTCGGCAAAAGCCTTACCGAGTGTCATCGTCGGAGCGCAAAGTTATCGCCGAACAAGTTCAGGATATGCTGCAGAAGGGTGTTGTCGAGGAGTCATGTAGCCCGTGGGCAGCACCAGTCATCTTGGTGAAAAAGAAAGACGGTTCCTGGAGGTTTTGCGTCGACTACAGACGACTCAACGCCATCACCAAAAAAGATGTATATCCGCTGCCCCGAATTGACGATGTCATTGACTGCTTGCACTCGGCTTCGTACTTTTCTTCGGTAGATCTACGATCAGGATACTGGCAGATACCTATGCACCCTGCCGACAAGGAGAAGACCGCATTCGTGACGCCCGATGGCCTGTACCAATTTAACGTAATTACCACGGGTATGATACTAATTACCTACCATACTGATTTTGGTCCACCCCATGTTCAGGGGGTGATCACGAGAGCACCCAGGCGGCTAGATAGATAGATAGATAGATAGATAGATAGATAGATAGATAGATAGATAGATAGATAGATAGATAGATAGATAGATAGATAGATAGATAGATAGATAGATAGATAGATAGATAGATAGATAGATAGATAGATAGATAGATAGATACGCTAAAAGGGCCTGCAGTACGCAAAGAAATGCTTCGCATTTAAAACAAATTCCCGATCAGTTCCCGTTCAAATCTTTCTGTGGATCCCGGGAAGAGCTCATTTCGGTTGCAACCAACTTGCCGACGAGCATTTATGGCTTCGCGATAATGATGATCCTGGGGGGCACTGCGTTGGGCAGGGAAGGTTTTCAGGTATTTGTATAGAAAAAGCGTTCACACGCAGTGGAGAAAAAGAACTAGGAGGCTCACCAGTAAATATACGGCTAGCAGTGTGGGCAACATGGCAACAAGAAGCATTAAGCGAAAAGTCAGAGAGGCGGAGAGGACTTATTGGATGACAGCGATGGAAAAGAAGCCGGCTCTCAGTAAATACCGAAAGGGAAAAAACGAAATAAGGAGGGAAAGGTTTATGATAATTCAAGGGTTAGAGTATTGGTGGCAGAAAAGTAGAGATAAAGGACAAAATTAAAAAATGGGGGAAAATAAGGTCATTCTGCCTTAAGAGGCAGAGTCAGGAGACCGAGAATTGATTTTTTTTTTGCTATAATAACATAGATTTAATCAATGTAGATAAGGCATTAGGCCAACATAAAAAAGAAAGTTTTTATATTCAAGCCTGGTGGCAGACATGTCACCGCCCCGTTATAAAGGGGACGCTCTAGCATCCATCCATCCATTCGTCGATGGCCCGAACTTGGCCAGTTATTTAGCTTAGAGCCATCGATTATACTCTCCACATTTCTGATGCCACCGGTGCTCTAAGAAAGCGTGGCGTGGTCATGCCATTTCTCGAAGACTGCACAAAACCAACCAGCGCGGATGGAGCGGCGCGTGTTTTGTTTCCCTCCCAGAGATGGAGTGACCACGCCGTGCGGATGGTGTTTGTGTCAACATCCTCCGAAAGGTGGCCTCACCATGACGCCCTGGTTAAGAGTTACTGTATATGCTCCCCTACGGGAGCAGAGTTGTGCATAGGTCCGCCATTATGTTCAACGGCTGTGCAGTGAAGCCACTCGTCGCGCGCGCAGGAGACAAACACGGCGCGACGTTCCGGCGCGGGCGACGTGCCGCGGACTTATTCGCCCGCGCTCAGCATATTGCACCTTTACAGCGAAGCTGCATATAGCTGAAGGTCCTCGAGCATCGCGTCCGCGGAGAAAACGATGCGTACACGGTACAAGCAGCAATTTGACATCGTTCCCGGGGGAAGTGCAGGACGACGGAGCAGTGGCTTATACGCGCAACAAACTATCAGCTAAGTGAACCGAGTGAGAATTAGTGACCGTAAGGCCCATTAGTGAACTAAAGGTGACGGAGTTAACTGAACGTGAATTAAGTGATCATTAAATTGATCCAAAGGTGCCCTATGTGAACAGAAGGTAGGAAGCTGTATATGGCTAGGTTCTGACAAAAAGTGCGTCTGAGTCGCGTGCACAGCGAATACTACAGCGGAGGCCGATCCCACCACCACAGTTTTCTCATGCATGCTACGATCGAACAGCTCAAAAGTTCGCTTGCTACCGCGTGGTACCTTGCAACGAAAATGGTGCGATTATTTTCAGTATGCTCACGACCTTTTCTAGCCTCGCCGGAAGGCCCGAACTATTTGCTTTTAAGGACGTTTCAAAGAAACTTCGCGCACGTATGGTCGACAATCAGGTGGGTGTATTTTTGGCCGCCTAAGCAAGCTGCTCGGTGACCGCCGTCAAAACACCATTGCACGAACGGTTACGCTAGTGACCACTGCAAAGTAACATTCGTCATTAACCACCATTCACGGCTGCTTCTCTGTTCGAAAAAAACAATGACGATGAAACTGACGGAAACAAGTCGGTGTGGGAGCCGCGCCATCGTGTCCGTAAAGTTGGCTTCGCCGCGGCGAAATTGAACATTTGACGTCATCTTCCACCACGTGATGGCGCTCGCCGAATAGCGGGGCGAGCGGCGCAAGGAAAAAGTTATGCGCAACTCTGCTACCTGCGGTAGCATATACAGGGACACTAGCCCTGGTGGCGTTTGTGTCAGCGTCTCGGGCACATTTCTATTGCGATATAAATTATATGAACGCTCTTGTCGTGTCTTCCCTTTAGCCCGGCCGCAATTTCTCACAAGGCGAGCGGGGAACGCGGTGTGGCAGCCAGGGGAGCGTCGGAGAGCTATTCTTTAATATGGATAATTGCTGTGTCGACGCTTGGGCTAAAGCCGTCACCTCGAGGTGTGTTAAAACCATTTTTAAGGCGAAATCCTTTAATGTCTGAGGGTCACGTCCGTCCGTCCCTCCGTCCGTTCCATGGCACGGTGCCAGGTGGCCACCGGGGCGCGACAACGGACGCCGGTCACGTCAGACTCCACAGCGCTGGCTCTTTGCTTGCGTAGCATCGCTGTGCCCAGCGTGTCCAATCATGCAAGAAGGGGAGACGCGCGCATCGCGTTCCAACTACGGCGCAAAAACGGCCCTTGTTGTGAAACTCCCTTTAAAGAGATAAGCGCGTGAGAACGGGGCTCCGGCGAGACACTAAGAGTTTTAGAATTGGGGTTCCAAGTAGATAGGGGACCGAAGAAATTTGCGAGCCGCCAGGACGCATGCGCAGAACGCAAGGCCACTCTCGGACTCTTGCGCCGCATGGTCCCAATACCCTGAGCGCCCTTCTTTGGGCGGCGAATAAAACCGGAGAGCGCGCGACCTCGAGAGATGGAAATAAGGACATCGCTTGCTACTGACACATGAAGCCACGGCCCGCGTTCCCTGCTGGCGTCGATACTGGTCATGGTGTAACGTATTTACTGCGATTCCTGTTCAGCCGTCTTGTTCCTTCGCTCCTGTGGCATAAGCCTACAAGAGCCAAACCGTTCCCACTAGCTCGCGCAACCTCAATCGACGGGGTGTTCTTCCTTTTCCTGGCTGACTGGCCATGAGCGGCGCGGAAGCTATTGTGTCCGCCACGGTGGATCAGTAGTTAAGGGGCCTGGCTGCTGCCCCGAATGGTGCGGGTTCGATCACAGCCGTGGTAGTCGCGATTCGGCGTAGGCGAAATGGTACATGAACATGCACTGTGCCATGTCGTTTCTCGTTATAGAACACCAGATGGTCGAAATTTCCGGAGCCTTCCACTACGGCGTCCCCAATATAGTGATCGTTGTTTTGGGACGTAAAACGCCAGATAATATTGCTAGTGAAAAATAGCGTGAATCGCCAGCAATTCCACACGAACGCAGCGTGGACAACGAAGCAGCACGGACCCCATCTCGCATAATTGTAATTTCGCCACGTACGGCGTCCCGTGCCTTTAACCCAAGGCCGCGTGTGTTTGTATGCTGCCGTTAGTATCCGGGAGAACGAATGGCGCATGGAGTTATTGTCTAAAGCAGCGCGCTGCCCACCGAAAGGTCGCAAGTTCGAATCCCCTTTCGCTCATTTCGGACAAATTCTGGATCATTTTGATTTGTGGCTTTTATGTATATATACATACATATACGGGACATGACGGCGACTGCAAAAACCCCTGAGAGTGACCACATAATTGCTATCGCAAACAAAGAGGACGCTTGCGTAAAACATATTCATTTGGTGCTGAGCAACGCAAAGGGTCTCATCGCGTGCACAATCGCGGGACCATGCATGAAACGATACTCGCGGCGCACAGCGCCCAGCAGCGTGTACTCTGCGGTATGCGCATTTTGATAGGCTGTCAATTTCGATGAACTGTTAATAGGAAGACTTCAAGCGCCATACGGAACTTTACTGCTGTTTGCAAGGTATTTTGGCTTCTGCAGAAACTGCCACTGCTCTTTATGTAACCAATAAACTTTTAAAATAAAAACAGTAACATAAAAACAGTAACTAATGACATGACTTCGAAAATAGCCAGTTACTTTTCACAAATCTAGTCACCGAGGCTACAGACATCTGCAGTGGAGGTACGTGTAGGACACTAATGGCTAGTACCTCATTTTGTCTGTAGTCTGTACTAATGGAGGACGATAATCTTAACGGCGGAGCTGTTTATGCCAGCCGTTGGTTGTAAATCCCTAACAGAAAAGTTGCGTTATCAAGAAGCGGCACGTGCTATCTCCTTCTTCGTCATCTTCTATTTCGCTCCAAGAAAACGTGCGTCAATTTGTCCAGTGCAGGATGGAATAGCTCAGATGAGTCAAAGAACGAGTACAGAGAGAGAGAGCAAGACAGGAATTTGTGGCGAAAAAAATTCTTGAGCCTTCAGAGCCTTCAGAATAAACCTTCAGAGCCGCATCGCAGCCTCCGAGATTGTGCGCGCAAATCTTTGAGGCTCTAATGTGCCTCCGTGTGCCTTCGCGTTTAGATTAGAGGGGGCATTGGCGCCGTGCTTTCTTTTTTTTTTTTTTCTAACGCGCGTCGACGCGGCCTGCTGTCGTTGTACTGTGTTTACACATGCCTGCCTCATGCATCAGACATCCTGTGAAAGGTGGACGAGGACCAGAAAAAGGCGAGGACGGTCTTCACGAAGAAGCTAGGCCTCACAACGTCCACATGCGCGACTGTTGACGTCGCGCTTGTGCGGGGACGGCCGTAAATCTCCCAAAAACATCCCCAACAGCTCCGCGATAACAAAATCGTAACATAGGACCGTGGTTCTCAAATTTTGTGGCCTTGATATATCGCGCCAAAGCGCTTCTTCCGTTACTTTCGCCGCAGTACTACGATGTCATGCGAAAAAGCATACCTACTAAAATTTGGAAGGGGCAACTGCTGTCGCGGGTCACAACGCACCTGGTTCATTAATTACGCACGCGCGTACGGACCGTATATTAAATGCGAAGCATTTCTTTGCGTACTGTAAGCACTTTTGCGTTTCTATCTACGTATCTATCTATCTATCTATCTATCTATCTAGCCGCCTACGTCTGGGTGCTCTCGTGATGGCCTCCTTAACTTGAGGTCGACCAAAATTTGTATGGGAAGGTAAGAGGTATCGACGAATATGTCTGGCTGGTCATGACATGAATAACGTGAAAATCCTGTCACGTACGTCGTCAAACCCTTTCCTGCAGACACGTGTGGCACATACCCGTATACCACGGGCTGCGGTATGCGGGTATGCGCCACAGATGTTTGACAATTTATATGTACGGAGGAACGGCGAGGACCGACATTAGCAATTTAAATGCGAGAGCGTTAAGAAAAACTGATGTCGGCAGCGTTGACTCGATGAATGCAAAGAATAAATAACAGGGTCCCAGCAGGAATCGAACCCAAGCAGTCTGCGTGGCAATCAAGTATTCTACCACAGAGCCACGCCAGGTCTCGAAACTGCTTTGGAAAAGGACCCTAAGCACTGGTGATATTAGTGAAACGTCAATTGGGGTTGCAGTGCTGGCTATCTTAATTTAAACATTACATATGTATTCCTATAATAGAGGCATCACGTCGGGTTAACGTCAATTGTTGTTAAGCACCAGCCAATAAAGTTGGTCTACGGAGCACTATCCAGAGCTATCATCCTTGCAAGCTTATATGCCTGTGCGTACAACATTTGTACATGTCTGTAACGCCATTTCGGATCGTTTAGCTCAATAAAAAATTTACAACCCAGTCACCTTGCCTCCGCATGCTTCGATAACATCAATTCCCAAGGTGCTTGGGATCTGCCAATATTTTTTTTACGAGTGCTGGTATGATTTGCCGACACCTAAAACCTCAACTGACAATCATTCAGAGATCTTCCTGACTTGCTGCGGCGCTGAAAACCAATAAATGAAAATGTACGCCAGCTTTCTTTTTGTCGCATGCTAACCTTCCATGGCTTCTGGCGATACGAATTTCGGATGATACGAATATTTTTTTGTGGTCCCGTGAGATTCGTGTCACCGAGGTCTCACTATATATATATATATATATATATATATATATATATATATATATATACGCTTCTAAAAAACTGTTTATTGGTGACGTTTCGATCGGAGACCGATCTTCATCAAGACGATGAAGATCGGTCTCCGATCGAAACGTCACCAATAAACAGTTTTTTAGAAGCGTATATAAATATTTTCCTATTTTGTTCTACGGCAACCGAAGCCAGACTCTTCATAATCTACGTATATACATATATATATATATATATATATATATATATATATATATATATATACGGTAAATAATTGCGACGGCCAACACTCACCGACAATGCCCATATAATTGTCACCACAATAAAAATTTTTTCGCTATCTGAAGAGCCGCGAGACGACAAAATTCTGGAGCCCTTCCCCAAGTTGGGAAAAGGGGGGCAAGCGATACTTCGCATGGGCGTGCCTGATGAACTGCCTTTCTTTCTTTCTTTCTTTCTTTCTTTCTTTCTTTCTTTCTTTCTTTCTTTCTTTCTTTCTTTCTTTCTTTCTTTCTTTCTTTCTTTCTTTCTTTCTTCCTTTCTTCCTTTCTTTCTTTCTTTCTTTCTTTCTTCCTTTCTTTCTTTCTTTCCTTCTTTCTTTCTTTCTTTCTTTCTTCTTTCACGCTCTTTTCGGGCTAAATCGGCGTGGCGCGTTTCATGTTCTTTCCAGCATTCGCCAGCGTGTACTACGCTTCGTGGCCTGTACAACAGGCGAACGAAGAGACCATCGCGCCAAAACGGAAATACGGTTTAGGCATTCAATTTTCTCACTGTTGGACATTTTCTCAAATGTGCGATATGTGATATTGCCTATACGTGTTGTCCAACAGATCACTTTTATCATGCTAAAAAATATTGCAATGAAGCACTCACAGCAGCTAAACTGCTTCCCAAATGATTTTTGCATCGTCGGTAGAACGCATTCGTATGGTTCAGTTCAGTTCACAATGGGCAAGCATGGAAGCGCCACCTATTGTTGAAGAAGCGCCTGCTTCATTGGAGGCATTGGTTCAAGGCGCTCGCTTACGGTCCGCGGTGACCTGGGTTCAAACAGCAGCCCCAAATAGAGATTAAATTTTGTTTAATTTGTAATTTCTGGTGCGCGCGTGCCACCTCTGGGTGAGGAGGCTTTTTCTGAACACCACCAGCTACTCAGGCTAGTTAATCGAAGCTTTGTTTGAAAAGGCAATATATCAAACAACACCTTGTGTTGCGTGATTTTATATGCCTCTCCTACTCTTAATGTTTTGGAAATGAATATATATTACTCCAGTGGAAATTTCTATTTTAGAGTATCTAACAAAGTTAAACAAATAACTTTTATGTATCTTGTTCATGAAGACCGACAGTGCGAGTCCAACAATGTGCCCATGCATCAGACATCCTTTTATGTGAGAAAACGCACAAGTGAATCTGCCAACGCTTGCCCTCATGGGGGTTTATCGGGTGCCGGTGGCTTAAACATGGCTAGCGGCTGTGGTGCGGAGAGCGCTGTACGACGCCTTCCGATGTCAACTGCTCCTGGCCAGCTCTTGGTCATGATTGTTGTCTAAATCTGAGAATAAACGGTGTGCGGCGCCTAATGTGCAGGTGTCATCTGTTATCGTGAAACCAGAGTATTCCTGTTTTGTTATAGAGGCTTGGTAATGCCCAAAACGGGTGATTCAATATAGTTGGCCGTTGAAGAGAGACACGACAAAGCAACATATCACGTCCCTGTTTGCTTTGAGTTCGAAGTATCGGTTTGCTAACCAAAGCCGCTTTGAACGTTTCTATCTGTCTGTGATACTATTAGCCGCTTATTTCTGGGTACTCAGATGGTGGTCGTGTATCTTGCAATCTACGAAAATTGCATTAGGAGGATATGAGTGTAGGACTAGCACTATACAGATATCATGGCTTGAAGAATGTGACATGCCTGTCACCCACGTCATGAACTCCTCTTCCCAGTCAGGCGTTGCGCATACCAACATACCGTGGGCTATGTGGTATTCAGTTATGCTCGACATGGTATTCACTGTCTACATCACGTGCGACTGCCAAATCGTGTGTTTTCGTTATGTTATGTTTTAAGTGTAAAGATGTCCAGGCCCTTTTAAAGCCGATATATTTGAACCTTTTAAAAGTACAGGTACGTACTGTAGAGCCAGCTACAGGGCAAATGGCCCCAAAAGAGGGTTACAACAATCAATGACTCACTATACTTGATCGCGAATGTTCTGAAAACAAAAACGTATATACCCCGCGCAGTCCCCTGCTGTGGAGAAGTGGTTATGGTGTTCGGCTGCTAACGCGAAGGTCGTGGGTTCGACCACGGCGGGCGCATTTCGATGGAGGCGTTTTGCTATAAGCCCGTGTACTGTGCAATATCGGTGCATGTTAAAGAACACCGGTTGGCCGAAATTTCCGCAGCCCTCCTCTACTGCGTCTCCCATAATCATATCGCAGTTTTGAGGCCTTCCCCTGTGCTGGGTAGCAAACCGGATGCTAGTGTCTGGTTAACCTCCCGGCCTTCCTCTTCATCTCTCTCTCTTGAGGCATAAAACCCCAGATATTATTAATATTATATCCTCCGCTGAAGCTGCATTTGAATAATTATCGCGTTTTTTTGTTGACATTTTTCTATTTTAATATGCAAACGATGTGCACATAAACGCTCTGCTTCTCTACATAAATGCAGAGTACTTCTGTGCACCGAGTTGTTTACCGTGTAGCAGTTAACTTATACCATTTCATTTACGCCTCTAAAACAGTGCCAGATGAATTCAAGCCAAAATAATCATGGTTGCCGAGCGGAATGTCAATGCACACCTCTTGTAGCAGGGGCTGAAGGTCATGAAGGAGACTGCACAAATCGTCCACCTAAGCATGCAACTCATCCAAGATGATCATATTTTTGCATATGAAAACGTAAATAAATAAAATTGTCGTTTTCAACAGCGACCCAACAACTTTCGTTGATTAGCAGCATATTTTTG
>JALIZH010020580.1:0-31419 GCA_030522465.1 Rhipicephalus appendiculatus | reverse complement strand
ACTGCGCATGCGCAAGCCCTTTCAAAAAAATAAAAATAAAAAAACCTCCTCTCCCCCTCTCTCTCCTCTGGGCATCCCTTCCCACGGCAACCACACCCTCACTGCGCATGCGCCTTCCGTCCTCTCTCCCCTCCTACGCTCCCCCCTCTCTCCTCTAGGCATCCCTGCCCGCGGCGTCCACACTCCCACTGCGCATGCGCGTCCCTCTCTCTCTCCTCTAGGCATCCCTGCCCGCGGCATCCACACTCCCACTGCGCATGCGCGTCCCCCTCTCTCTCTCCTCTCCTACGCTCCCCCCCCATCTCTCGGCTCGCGACGCCGACGCAGGCAGCGTCTGCTAGCGAGTTTCTTGGTTGAAAAAACCGACTGCTCGCGCTGCACAACCGTTCACTGGCCACCCCGTATATATGGCAGTGGATCTTGACCTGCAAGGTGGTGCCGGTGGGAGATTTCTCCTGTGCGTTGTTGAACAATAAAAATTCGCAGCGTGCGCGTTAACTAAAAGGGGATTGCGGGTCTTTGTGTCCAGTCGGAGTCTTCTGTCTCTCATTGCCCATTAGTAGCGATTGGCATGTTCCAGTAGGAAACACCGCTCCATCACTGCGTGCTTTGCGCCTCCCCAGTTTTCTCTCCTGCGCAACGCTGCGATGAGCGCCAGCGTCAACGCCGCCGCCAGTGTAAGCGTTAGCGCCCGCTGCTTCACATCTACACATGGTTCCCTTTAGCGGGAGATGGTGTAATTTTTTTGTAACTGCAGGTTTAGACACAACGACTGCAGAATGAATGGTGGCAGGTTGTCACCAGCTCTTAGATATAACTGTGACAAAAATTAAACAATTTTGCTGAACTCAGCACCAGGCATTCAGCTAATTATGTATTGAAACAGACAAGTCAGTTACCACAGCGCAGACTTTTGTACCAAAAGCCGGTAAACATCGGTGTTCAATATTGTATCTGCAAGAAGTTACACAAACAATACACTCGCGCTTGCTCTCATTCATGCAAACGAAACTTCGAAATTCGTGACGTCACACTTGCAGATTTTCCGGCGCAAATTTCAAACATGAAACTTTAGCCTTCATTTCCTCCTTTCATGACGACATAGTCCTGAAAGAATAATTTATTCGTGTAAACGCGCTTCCATAGCGATTTAATTGCCCCGTTTACATGAGTGCGATGTGCGCTAGTATTTCGACGAAATGCGACACCGTCACATTTATGGAAACGCGGCTGTCGGCTTAGCAACACTATGTGTAAACACTTTGTTTTGCGCTGGTGTCACATAATGAACCACCTACTTGCCCAAAAATGTGCCCTCTTAGCAACACGTTCTGTTTCTGCGGGGTTCAACTTTGGGAAACGTCGGCTGTCCTGCTTCTCACTGGGCCCAATGCTGCGCCCTTCGCAGAAACTAATTAGGCAACATGAGAAAGTTGTTGTGCACATCGGTAACGAACGAAGCGGGCCGCAACAAGAGCGGGCATATCTCCAAAGAGGTGCAGGGGTGGGGGGTGGTGGATAAGGTATGCGCTGCGCTGTGCGCTTTGACTATATCTGCGTTTTGGGGGCATGAAAAGGTGGGAGATGAAAAAATATTGCACCATCTCGCGCTAAAGGGAACCATGTGTAGATGCGAAGCAGTGGGCGCTAACGCTTACACTGGCGACGGCGTTCCACAGGAGAGAAACCTGGGGAGGCGCAAAGGACGCAGGGATGGACCGGTGTTTCCTTCTGGAACATGCCAATCGCTGCTAATGGGCAATGAGAGACAGAAGACTCCGATTGGACACAGATACCCGCAGTCCGCTTTTAGTTAACGCGCACGCTGCGAATTTTTATTGTTAAGCAACGCACAGGAGAAATCTCCCACCGGCACTACCTTGCAGGTCAAGATCCAGTGCCTATATATACGGGGTGGCCAGTGAACGGTTGTGCAGCGCGAGCAGTCGGTTTTTTTCAATCACAGAACTCGCCAGCAGAGGCTGCCTGCGTCGGCGTTGCGAGGCGAAAGAGGGGGGGAGCGTAGGAGAAGAGAGAGAGGGCGAGGGGACGCCGCGGTGAGGTAGGCCTAGAGGAGAGAGAGGGGGGAGCGTAGGAGAGAAGGTGTGGGGAGAGGGTATGCGCATGCGCAGTAAGGGTGGTCACGCCGCACACCACCACCACCACCAGCACCGGGTTGAACTCCGCTATAAGATGCTTCGCATCTAATATTGTGGGGAGGGGGGGGGCACTGTTTTATCCCGGCGCCTCCCCTGCTTACTAAATACGAAGCATTTCTTGGCGAACTGTTGGTACTTTAAGCGTTTTTATCTACGTATCTTATCTAGCCGCCTACGTCTGTGTGCTCTTTTGATCGCCTCTTTAACTTGGTGTAGACGTCGCCAAAACCTTTCCTCCACACACGTGTGGCACAAACCCGTATACCACGGGCCGCGGTATGCAGGTATGCGCCACAGGTGATTGACAATTTATATGACCGTCCCCGAGTAGGCCTAGCCAGGTGACGTTGCGTCTATTGTGGACCAATAAAGTTGTTTCACTCACTCACTCTAACCGGGAACGACGAGAACAGACATTAGTAACTTGAAATGTGAGAGCGTTAAGTAAACTGTCATCGGCAGCGTAAACCCGAAGAATTCAAAGCCAAAAAATCAGGATCTCAGCAGGAATCGAACCGAAGTGTTCTGCGGGGCAATCATGTATTCTACCACAGAGCCATGCCAGGTCTTGAAGCTGCTTTGGAAAAAGACACTATGCAGGCGTAAGGTCGGTGCAACTTCAATTGCGGTTGCAGTGCTGGCTATCTAATTTTATAAGAAAGCAATAAACATTACATATGTAGCTAAACCTATGGCACAGACGTCAGTCGTGCCGGGTTAACCTCAATTGTGGTTACCAATGTTGGTTTCACTTTTAGATCAGCCTAATAAACATTACATCTGTAGTCCTATGATTTCAAGCTATATTCAAGCATTTCTCGACACCAGAGGAATCAGATAACGAAAGTTACGTGCGATATTCGCATCCGTCACACCGTAAAGAGCTCTTCATTTCGATAATACTGACGTCCGTGCTCTAACGTAAGTGCTGACGTTATGTCAGACCATAAGTTATCCATTCTGGTCACCAGTAGACGCCAGTGTAGCGGACGTTCCTGGCAAGCCCACGATGTGCACACAACTACTGCACTTAACGTTGATCCACCTCGTAACACTTGCCTCAAAGCCAAAAAAATTCAGCATGCGCTTCAGCATCACGCTTCGCGTAACCAACATCACGGACTAATAGGAGGTATTCACTGAGCTCTTCCCACCAGGCGGCGTCAGCGTGTGCGCCGCCATAGCCGTGGTCTTTCAGCGATTCGGCATATGACATCCTGATGTTTGGCGGCGCAGCACCTCCCTAAGCCGTTTTCTTAAGAAAAATATCAACATAACACTTGCTGCCGAGAACTTTGGTTGTAGTCCGACGATGTTGTTCGCGCGCGAGACGCCGAGTATGGCGACTTCCGCGCTAGCGCCCCTTGCGGATGACGTCATGTGAATACCTCCTATACAAGAACGACATTTCAGCTTACCACTGCCGGCGTTGGTAGTGCGCACGTTTGTGGTGGCGTGGTTACGCAGCTGTGAACAACGAGTTCTCACATTTGCATGTTTTCTAGATACGTGAATGCGTATGAAATGTTTACATATGTTTACTGAGTACTACATCCAGCCGCCTCGTAACATTATGCTCATTTTAAAAGTGCCACATGACAAAGTTGTTGATGCATGCTTCGCATACCATTGATTCCCACGGTACGTGGGATCTGCCGAATTTTCTATCCTGACGCTAGCACTGGCGTTAACCAAGGGAGAGGGGAGTCGGAGGTTCAACACCCACCCGCCGCCCCGGAAAACATTTCTGGCTACGCTACTGGACGCTACGTATCCCCTCGTAAAACGTGCGACATCACGGTCAACAGTGCCGCACATGTCTTCGATGGCCGCACACTGCGCCTGGTCCACGTGACCCGCTAGCAAAGCAACAAAGCGAAGCCGGGATCGATGTTTCGTAGCATCTTGCATCGTCTGCCTTTCTAGCATTGTGAAGCAGGAAAATATTCCTTGCGGCTGGTTACAAACGCCAGTAGGCGAACAGCGAGATGGCGATGAGACGGCTCTTTTCGTTCACTTCCGGAAGAGTGCAGATGTGTGTGTGTGTGTGTGTGTGTGTGTGTGTGTGTGTGTGTGTGTGTGTGTGTGTGTGTGTGTGTGTGTGTGTGTGTGCGTGTGTGTGCGTGTGTGCGTGTGTGTGTGTGTGTGTGCGCGCGCGCGCGTGTGTGTGTGTGTGTGTTTGTGTGTGTGTGTGTGTGTGTGTGTGTGTGTGTGTGTGTGTGTGTGTGTGTGTGTGTGTGTGTGTGTGTGTGTGTGTGTGTGTGTGTTTGCAAGAGAGAGAGCAAAGGGTACAGCAAGCGGTTAATCGCAAACAAAAAGCAGAGGAGACGTCTGGACAAGCACATCGCCTCCCCCCCTCCTACCTCCTACCTCCCACCATACCCAATCCTATTCCCGTACTGTTGTTGTGTCTGGCCCCACCGGAGGATGGTCGTCAGGTTTATTGCTCTGTAAACAGCGCACCTCGTTACCCGCCCCACCGCCAGACCCCTTTTTCCCCTTCCTCATTGTAGTTGCTATCTCGTGTCAACGCTGTACCATCCCTGCCACGCGCACGAAAGAAAAATGGTTGCACTGCAGCCCCAAAAGACTCAACAACCCTGCATGGTGCCAGACGACCGAAAGGGTAGACTAGGGTGCTTGCATGCGCTCCTTTTACATCGTGGAACAGGTACCGCCAGAACCCCGCCATTCAGGCACCCCAGGGTAGACCGTCGGCACACATTTCTGTCGTATTTCTTCATCTCTGCCAGAGTTTTAGAGTGGAACTCAGGTGACTTTTCGAGCTCAATGGATGTCAATGGAATTCACCGAGTACATTACTTAGCATGCTGGGAACGGATGGAATACCACAGCGTCAAGCTTGTGTGTGGTACGAAACGTTGCTGTCGCTGGAAGTTACGTTGCGTGTGGACGGATTGTGTGTTGCTGGCTCCACGAACTTCGCCCCTCACGAGTTGGACACGCAGTGCGCGTGAATCGGTGTTCAGGTGAGGTTTGGCCCTCGCTTGCCAGAATGAAAACTGAAGTGATTATAGGGTCGAGAACGACGATGCTTCGGTAGCGCAGTCTTTGCCGTACGGACTTGAAGTCAGTCACTCTTCATTTCGTAGAGGGCACATACAATACGAGCAAAGTGGCCGACTTGGCATGCCATGGACATATGTCGGTAGGCCGCGGCCCTACGCGATGGCTGCAGGCCGCAACGGCGCCGGCCTTTCCCAGTAAGTCAGAATTACGCCGATTTGGGCCTGTTGATTGAACATCAGAAACGGCTTGTAGCGTGGAAAGGCACAGACACAAAAGAAGACAAGATACGACATGTGTATGTCGTCTTCTCTTGTGTCTGTGTTTCTTGCGTTACAAAGTGGTTCCCTAGCTAAAATGCGGCTATTTTCGTTGGGTGTACTTGACTACTTGTGCGTATTCGTACGCTGACTCGTTACTTTACTTCCCTGGTGTACTGTGTGCCTTTTGAGAGCTTGCAGTGGCCTCTTCGATGTCGCATTCCAAAAGGATGTTTACTTCCCATTGGTACAGAAGACCAAAGGCAGACCATTATGAGAAGCACGCCATCAGTTCATTTTCATTTATTTTTATTCATTGTTAAGCGTGCTGTCTTTTAGACCCAACCAACCCCTGATGGCGAACCCTGCGCATGCCTTTGAGATCAACCATGCGCGCGAAAAGAGCGCGACGACTACAACAACCGGCGTGATATCAAAAGGTTTCACATTTGCTGTTTTCGATGGTGTCGTTCGCCCACATTACATCAGAGAGCGACGTCATGGTGCTTGTTTTGCCATGACCCGACATCCATCTCAAAAGTCCACCTTAAACGGACATTATTTACGATGTCCTTTATGATGATGGACATTTATAAGCAAAGCGCTTCTCAGAGCGATGTGATGGTGTTTGTTTCGCCATGACACGACATCCGTCTTGAACGGACATCCATCTTAAAAGTCTATCTTAAACAGGCATTATTTATGATGTCCATTATGATGATGGGCATTCATGGTGAACGTTATTTTGTCCGTCATAAATTATTATGTCGCTGAGGCGAAACTCGCGTTATATTTCAAGCGAACGAGGAGCAAGCGCCGCACCTTCCGATGTAAACAGATGCACCGCTCCAGGGCCGCTCGATGGAAACGCACTCCGTCAAGCGGCCGTGACCGGTAGGTGCATTGCCTGGTAATCGGGCACTCTTTCGGGGCGATTTCTATAAATGGACATACAAATGCTGGGAGCATCGTCCCAAGACACTTTTTTTACAGCGAGTATTCGAAACACCACCTTGAGACGCGTTGCACCCTTAAAATAGCTAGTGAATGAACGAAAGAAGAAGAATTTTAAGGATTTGTTTTTCTTCGTTAGAGACAATATTAGTTAGAACTAGCAGACAAGATAGCCAAGGAAAGTATAGGGGATGTAATTTGTAGCAATTGTGATGCAAATGTGAAGAAAGTAAAGTGGACGAAAAAATAGCTTGCAGCTGGCAGGGACCGAACCTGCCATCTTCTAATAACACGTTCGATGCTCTATCAACTGAGCTACAGCGGCGGTTCATCCCCCGTCCACATTTTGGGATATACAGGGTGTCCCATTTATGCGCAGCACGATTTAAAAAAGAGGAACGGCGTTACGCGAAGCAGACCTAGTGCATAATGTTCCCAGTATACTGTAGTAGCCGCTACTATTTTTTCGTTAATGTGAATTAATTAATTAGTCCTAATTAATTTCGTAACTCCGAAAATACTCACTTAATTATCAAAGTGTCAATGAGGCAAATGTGGGCATGTTGAAATGACATCTATCTGCGCTACTTTCAACAACGTACTAATTGCGTGCTAATTTTTTCCTTTCGGATTAGACTGTTGCTTCATGAATGGCCTCCGAGGTCGCGCGCCGGCGCACAATCTCGGAGGCCATGCATAAAGCAACAATCTAATCCGAAAGGAAAAAATTAGCACGCAATTAGTACGTTGTTGAAAGTAGCAGAGATAGATGTCATTTCAACATGCCCACATTTGCCTCATTGACACTTTGATAATTCGGTGAGTATTTTCGAGTTACGAAATTAATTAGGACTAATTAATTAATTCACATTAACGAAAAAAATAGTAGCGGCTACTACAGTATACTGGGAACATTATGCAAGGTCTGCTTCGCGTAACGCCGTTCCTCTTTTTTTAAATCGTGCTGCGTGATAAATGGGACACCCTGTATATGTGCATATAAACCTGGGATTATTTTGGTCCACTTTACTTTTTTAGGGACGAAGCACCTTCCGGTCTAGGCTTGTCCGTTGTCCGACGATGACGCTGATGACGATGAAAAATAAGCGCGTTCCAGACCACACAGTCTCTTTCTGCCATCACGGCACAGCACATGCAAGGTACCCACTATACGTCATGACGATGACGACGACGCTGATGACAATGAAGAATAAGCGCGTTCCAGACCACACATTCTCTTTCTGCCATGGATGAAAACGATCGTGAAAGCGCTCTCGCCCTCGAAAGGCAAAGCGGCAATGCCGACAACAAGCTGCTACTCCGGAGGCGAGAGCGCGGCATGCGGCGGCTCAACGTCTACTCAGACAGCAAGCTACCCCGGTGGCGAGAGCTCGCGGGAAGCAGCGGAAAAATGGCAACGCCGACAAGAAGCTGCTACTCCGGGGTTTAGGGCGCGGGAAGCGGGGGCTCAACGGCAAAAACACATTGTGTATTCGCCCCGAGATCGAGCGGAGTCGCCGCCTGGTGGCCACTGGCTGAAGCGCGCCTAGTGTGGATTGCTCCTCGCGTCGTCTGCTAGCCACATAAGGCTAGCATGTGCGCGTACCCCATGCTCATCCTCGAAGGGCGGTTTGTCCCGCTCTGTTAGCGTAAGTTTAACTGCTTGTACGTTTGCCTAGCACGATCTGCAGACACATTTGGCCTTGCTCAGCTGTATATCCACTGCAATAAGATCAGTTTGCGCACTTGCCGAGAGTGCTGTGTATCCTCCTTTCGCCAGAATCATTTCAGTGTAGATGCCGCTTTGTAGTTGAAGCACATCGTAAAGTGTACTTGGCGTCGTCCCAAACATGAGGAGTATTAAATAGTGCGTGAAAGCAGCGTTTTAGCGACTCTGTGATAAACTTAGTTTTGCATTGTTGTTAGGCGTCTAACTGCGGCGCTGTTGATTATCGGTTATGCGACGAGCTTTAATTGTGCTTGAGATAACCTTTTATTGTACAGTCCTGGTCCCACTACAGTGAAATATTTCTGTCTAGTAAATTCTGACACTTCGGTACTTAAATTGTTACTTACAAACAACAGGCAATGGAATGACACGGAGGGGATTAAACTTGAGTCGCCGAGTGAAATTGTAACATTGGGCGAATTTATACAGACATACCCGTGTGCTTAGATTTGGGTTCGCTTTAAAGAATCCAGATGGTTAAAATTAATCAAGACGGCGTGCCTCACACTTATGTCGTATAATTTCACGCAAAACGTCATCTTTTTTTTTTCTTTTTTTACAATGTCCTGAGCGCTTTTGTGGCAGTGTCATAGACTGACGGAAGGATCGAACATTATTCGCTTGAAAAAAAAAAAAAAAGAAAACTTTTGCCCCATCAAATAACCGAACCTTTGTTGCATCACTGTCATGCAGATAATCAATCGAAGCAAGCTGCGTGCTGAACTGTTACCTTTTTATACTGTTATTGGAGTAAGAACAAACGTGCGCGCTAAAGCGCTTCCAGCCACGTAGCTTTCTTGAATAAGCTTATCAACTGTCTTACGTCCATTTCATGGAGAATGGAATAATAAAAAATGCGGATGCGTATTCGCTGTTATTTGAGCTCATGGCCCAAGAATATGGGATTTCTTTGTCTCATTTTCTTAGTATCCAAGACCGGCATGCATGAAGCAAAGAATGAATTAAGTCGCACTACAGCAGTGCGAAGCAGACGGGACACAAGCTGAACATCGACAAATAAAAATACAAGAAACGCGACATAGTGCGAAATCGCAGACAGTCGCCAAGCATGAACATCCCTTTCAGTGGCAGATTGCGTTTCTCTCACAATTAATAATAACGTTCGGCGAGCTTCGTGCATCCATTCGGCAATGGATGACATATATTACGAGTAGGCTGCAGTCAGCGCATTTTATTTGCCGACAATCGGCTCACACCGCTCACAGAAAAGCGCCGCTGCGTAGATTTGTATGCGCGCCGCCGGCCGCCTATCCACGCTAGCGCGGTGACGGTGCTGCCGCCTGTAGCCCGATCTCGGGGCGAATACTGTACACACGCGTTGTCACTCATTTAAATGCGCAAGTGGGCATTGTCACGTGTGATTTACGGTAAGAACGATCTGCAGTGCTTCGCCCACTTGTCATGATTCACTTCGTGGACATGCGTAGATTTTTTTACATTGACATAACAGTTGGTGCAAATATCACCTCCTATGCTTTTCTTGGCCTTCTTTTATGCTATTTCTAAATAAAATAGCGAGTCCCACACGTGTGGGTGCACGTCCCTTTTCAGTGATACGACGGTGCTTTTAAAACACAATCATCAGACGACAAGAGAAGTCGTGCAAGCATTCTACGTTAAATAAAAGAGGGAGAGTCATGCGTCAGCCAAACATCGGTATCTTTGCACGAAAAAGAATCAAACCTGATCAGTAGTAGGTTTGTCTGACTTGCTTCTTTGTCGCTACTGTGCAGTCTCCTCACTGTGAAACTTTTTTCTATTTCCATTGTTGTATTCCCCCGCCAGCTCCTCTGCGCATGCTCATTATGTATATCTTGTATGTTCGAAAAATCTATATATTCTAATAAATCCCCACTTGAGTGTCGGCGCTTGTGTTATGTTGCTATTCTCCGACCCCTCCGTTTGCACGTTGCCCCCCCCCCCCCCCCCCCCGCCCCTGCTCTTTAATGGGCTCAAGTGAAAGGAGCTACAAATGCCGACTTTCAAATGAAAGGTACCTTTATCGAAAGTGATAAACACAAAATCAATCTGCGCGCATTCAGAAATGGTAGCTCCAACCATCAATCGCAGTGGCATGCGCGAACCTACTTCAGCTAAATATGAGTCATGACATTTCATATTTATGCAAAATAAGCGAAAGCCGGCTTACGCACGCATTCCCGCTTTACTATACACCGAACCCCGATCACAACATTTGCATCTTCGCTGGTATGCCGAAAGAAAACTTTACTGTTATTCAATTCTGAGCTGCACTTGCAATCACGATAGTGCATCGAAATATTAGCTTGTGTTTCTTGATGCTCAATTACTTACCGTTGATGCAACGACTGCATGCAATGGTTGACGCCCGTATATGCTAATGAGCCATAACCTCGAATACATTGCGTTGCAGACATATCTGAATAGAGCTCAAGATTTAAAATAACGTCATACGCTTACAACCTGCTACTGACGGCTGCCACGAGTAGAGACACCGGTCATTCATGCGCCTGGAAACGAAAATATTGGGTCTGGAATGTCCACACGAAGATGGCTCGCCACCTGCTTGTGGTTATTTATAACGAAACAAAGAGGACACAGACAAAAAAAAAAAAAAAAGCCACTTGCGAGGTGATGCGAACACATGAGCCCACAGACAAGTTGTACAGGTCAACTGTGCATTTTCTGAACTATATATAAAAAGGACGACGCACGTTTATTTGGTCATAATATAGCGAAAAGTAAACAGTGCCGTAGACAAAAATGAATGTGCCAAATCACAGCGTCGCTTTGGCCACATGGGCGCGAGGACGAGCACGCAGTCGTACAAGACCAGTGGCGTGATCCTTCCAAGAACCAGCTCACGTTATCGGCCCGCACATTCTGTTCACTGGGGTGCATAGCTGTTTAGGGCAGCGTTCCTGCAGGTCGGGCTGGAGCTACGGTACTTTTCCGCTGGTTCCTTCCGCTCCCGTGGGGGAAATTCCGCTGACCTACGGGTGGACCTCGGGCGGCCGCCGCTGAACGAGGAAAACGACTCCCCCTGCGCCAACCCCCCCTCCCCCGCTCTGACAACAAGGGGGGGGGGGGGGGAGGGGGGGGGGGACAGGCGGGAGGGGGGGATGGAGGGATGCTGCTCTTGGGGAGAACAGTGGGGTCAACTTGAAACAGGACAAGCAGTTATGGCCAGACCTACCGATAAGTTCAAAATAGATACATAGGTAACCGCAGTGACACTGGCCAACGTGAAAGCTATGCTCTGGCCCCCCCGTTGTGCATAGGCTGGAAGATAAGTCGCGCGTAGCTGCAGCGTCTTCTTTCGTCAAGAGGCTTGACGGCTTGTTTCGTTTGCGTCAAAGTAACCACAAGGGCCTACATAGCTATAGACAAGATTTACTTAGCGCCAGAAAAACACGCAGCACACGAGACACACAAGGGACAAGCGCTACATACGGCACATGCGCAGATGCGTTCAACGAAACAAACAAGTGAAAAGGTTTTCAGATTTTCTATCTTACACACGTGTCTCTCTTGTGTGCTGCGTGTTTTTCTGGCGCTAAGTAAATCTCGTCAATATGCACCAACTAGGCCCTCAAAAAGTCCTTTTAAGCTACATAGCTATAGCTTTTTTTTCTCTCTCTCTCTTTTCTTCGCTGTATCTCTCAAGCGTCCTTACGGAAGTGGGGCAACTGATGACGTCAATGTGACGCGCTTCTCCGTAAGTCGGCATATTTTTGCTATTGTTTGCAGAGCTATTCCATACTTTTTATCACTACTGACAACAAAGGTATACAAGTTTGTTACGTTTTCGAAACAGGGCATGAAAACGCCAGCAGAACAGAACAGAAAAGCTTTAATGAAATATACAGCATTCTTACGGGGGGGAGGGGGGGGGGGACTTAGTCGAGGGCCCTACTGGCCTTAGCCGCCCGTTCAGCCTGGTCGATTTGCGCTTTCTGGTCGGGCAGGTCAGAGCTGGACAGTCGCGCCTCCCACAGCTCCAACGTGTGTTTTAGTGCCATGTCTCTGTGTGTTAGGTGTGGAGACAAATACAGTGGCTACGAAGCAAGCTAAGCTGGCCTGGGAACATGCGTTAGCTGTAGAACATTGTTCCGGTAGAGAAACAGCAGAAGTCGAAAATAGGGCAGGTCGCTTTTAGTTATGCAAGACATTGGAAAGGGATCAGGCTCGGGAACCTCGTGTTTCTTTCTCGCCGTGCATGCTCTTAGTTGTCGTTTTTGCGCAGCAGATTGGAGGCGGTATTTGCCTCCCTGTAGAGTGGGCACCGTCCCGATGCTGCCCTTAGGCATAAAGTCTGCCCTTAGGCATATATTGCGTGGCAGAAGCGTGGAATCACGCCAGACGTCAAAATATGTGAATTGAGCAACGAGTGCGTATTTTGAAAGCCCACTCATTACAAAGCGCTCATACATATTTTATCATCATCAGCAGCAGAACGATCAACAAAGTGAACAGCTGCGTAGGTTCGCGTGTTGCCCTATGGACGCGTAGTGGGCGCTTCGCTGATTCGCAAAAGGAATAATTATGGCGTAGTGGGCACTCAACAACTGTGCTTGCAGTAGGTATTCATTCAATGATACTTTGAAACGGCCAATGTTACGCGCACAGTCGTTCGTTTCCTTACGGCACGGTTGAGGCCTGCACCGAGAACCGAAGCAGGATAGCAGCTGCAGGAGGTGACGCGGACGAGGCCCGATTACGCTATCGCGATCTGCGCTTGAAGGCGAAGATCAAGCGTCCTCCAATTTTTGTTACCCGGTACAACTTGCGGCAGGCCACACGGACGTGTAAACTGACGTCTTTCTTTCTAACTGGCACAACCGTTGACGCCCGAGGGCTTTTTGACGGTTGTATTCCGCCATCGTCGATTATCTTCCCAATTTATTCTTGGATTGCTTCGCGCTCTTTCGGTCCTACGCGTAAGAGTCTTGTCGAACTTGGTCTTGTCGTCTCACCTGTTATAATCCGGTGCTTCGTCAGTGACGTTTCATTGGCCCCTGTAGTCGACGAGAAGCGATCTTCGAACGGATGCCGAAGATCTACTAGACACTGCGTGCCTCTGCGGCGGTGACAAATGCGTTCTCGCGTTTACAGGTGGTGATGCTGAAGTGACTATATATATCTTGAAAAAAAAAATGGTTGGCAACACTTCTGTAGGCAATGCTTGTTTATTAAGGAAATAATCGAGCTCTTGCAAGTGTTACATGCGTGATGCAGCACTAGGAGTTCTCTAGTCTACTATTTACACTCAACTGAAAATTTTCACTCAAATGCTCGAAAAAATCAAACGGCTTCACTAGAAATTGGGTTGTGGTTCGTCAAGGACGCGGAAAATTCTGGTGTATTTCTTTAATTTTATATTGAAACTGTAAAGGAAGCAAATCTGCGCGCACTAAAATAAAAGGACTAAAATGGGTATGATAGTTTCTGATGGATAAACTTGGCTGTAACGGGTATATGCTGATCCTCTCTTCACCTGACATATTTTAAATGCGAAGCATTTCTTTGCGTACTGCAGGCACTTTAAGCGTTTCTATCTATCTATCTATCTATCTATCTATCTATCTATCTATCTATCTATCTATCTATCTATCTATCTATCTATCTATCTATCTATCTATCTATCTATCTATCTATCTATCTATCTATCTATCTATCTATCTATCTATCTATCTATCTATCTATCTATCTATCTATCTATCTATCTATCTATCTATCTATCTATCTATCTATCTATCTATCTATCTATCTATCTATCTATCTATCTATCTATCTATCTATCTATCTATCTATCTATCTATCTATCTATCTCCTACGTCTGGGTGTTCTCGTGAGCGCCTCCTTACCTTGTGGTAGACCAAAATTAGTATGGAAGGGTAACAGGGACTGAAGAATATGTCTCTTTGGTCATGACATGAATAACATGAAAAATCCCGTCCCGTATGTTGTCAAACCCTTTGATGATGATGAAGTGGTTATTAAAGAAAAGGTGAAGAGATAAGTGTCAGCCCGTAACTGTCTCATTTAAGGTCACCTCAACAGGCTGACCCTGTCCTCTAGGCACGTGTGGCACATACCCGTATAACACGGGCCGCGGTATGCGGGTATTCGCATTCTCACCTGTGGCGAATACCCGTAAAGTGCTTAGGAAAAAAAACCCTGTGCAGGCATAATTTTAGTGAAGCGTCAATTGTAGTTGCAGTGCTGGCTATCTAATTTTATAAACATTACATATGTACTCCTATGAGGCAGGCGTCATGTGGGGTTAACGTCAATTCTATACTTAAGCACCATCCGCTGTAGTTGGTCCGCGAAGCACTATCCAGGGCTACCACCCTCGCAAGCACATGTGCTACACATCAGATTGCCGCTTCTGGTGTAGGTAATACCCATGTTTCTGTTGGCATCGTTACGCAGCTGTAAACAGCTGGTTGTATAAAACATATGCGACTGATCACCATATGTCTGTGCGTACAACATTTGTACATATATTTAGCGTCATTTCGTAAAGTTTCGCTCAATACAAAAATGAAGCCGCAGTCACCTTCCACAGTCACCGATGCATGCTTCGCATAACATCGATTCCCATGGTACGTGGGATCTGTCGAATTTTTCTTTTCTCCGCTGTGCATTTACACCGATACCGATATACTTTCTATTTCAGCGCAAGGGTAGTGTTCCTGGGCCGACGTCCTGACAAAACGTTGAATTCACATCGAAGAATTCTCGAGGCATACTTAATTCTCGACGTGCATATTCACCCGGTGGGCACGGAGCAACGTTGCTTCACGACTTTTCGCCAAAATATCTTTCGCCATGTGAAGGTGTCACGCCCAAGAAATTAGGAAACCTTCGTACGTCACAGCTTGCAGAGCAGCATATCTTTAACGCAAAAGTGGCTTTAGAAGAGGAACTTGGTGCAATGCGCAGAGAAAAACGGGGACGAAGAAACAGAAGCAGACAAGCGCAGACTGTCGACTGAAGGTTTATTATCAACGAAACATATACAGTAAAACCTCGCTATAATGACTATTCATCCGCGAAGCATTGGTTACAGCGAACTAACTACGAACTTTCGTTGGCCACGCTCAATTCATTTCAATTACATTTATTGTTTTTATAACGAAACTGGAAACGCGAGCGCTACCGTGATACCGGCTATAACGAACAAACATTTGGTTTGCTCGAGGCTCAAAACTGGAGTTAGCATTAATTAAAACAAAATAATTATTGAAAGACCATACACAACCACGTTTCTTAACCGCGAGGCTGTTAAGCTAGCCGAAATTTGTGTGTGCGACCTGCCAGAAAACAATCGTTATCATAAACGGGTATGTGCCCGGGGTTGTCAGCTTGAGGGAAATTTCCCCGATCAAGGTCATTTTTAGGTCCATGTGAGAAAAAGGGAATTTTTAGCATTTCGAGGGAAATTTTGGAAGTTCCTCTTCATTTCATTTTCAAAATGAATTTTCTTGAGCTAATGCCGCCAAAATACGACAAGCAAACTTTGAAATTCGTGACGTCACGTGCGGAGATATCGGCGCGTAATTTACAAAAATGAAACTTTCACCTTGACTTTCTCCTGAATAATCAAGCTGCGATGATGAAATTAACGGCATCAGTGTTATTAGCGCGAAATTTATCAATCTAAATCGATTCACTGTTTCACTTTAGAGTCCCTTTAAGTTTGACAGTTAATGGCCCGTATTCATAAACGCTCCTCGACTCTATAAACTCGACCTCAATGGGTCCTTGAGAACTGTTTCGCGTTGCGATTTGTGCTACGCGAAACAGTTATCAAGGACCCATTGAGGTCTAGTTTAGAGTCGAGGAGCGTTTCTGAATACGGGCCAATGAATAACATGAAATATTTCGCTGTGCTGGCTAGAGTTCGCAGCTCAAGCACGCGAAGAAGGCCCGTCACAGAAATGCCAGGAAAGCAATTTTGTTGGCTTCCTGTTGGATGTCTAATTTTTGTCGTTTTTTTTTTCTTTTTTAGCTGCAACGTTGGGAAGTTTATTTCAATCATAAAGGCACACTTTTTCGTTTCTCTTTCTTTAACCAACTCTTGGTGAAAAAAAAAATTAAAAAAGTCAGAACTCGAAATTTTTTGCGTTCTTCGATTCTTTTGCATATGTAGGTACATCAGACAGAATGATAGTCGGAATTCTGAAGTGCCTTTTGCATATATATTCTACGAGCCAGGACAAACAAGAAAGAATGCTTCATCGAGGCTATGAAGGCGAAGGATGGAATAGCGCTGGCGATGCTGTTGCTGTTGCCGCTGCGGGAGCCGAACCCTCTTATGCCATGGTGAAAGGAGTCAAGCATCGGACGCTGCGGAGCTCCGTTATATCGTGTTGTTACCCAGCACGTCCACCAGAGTTTCGCGGCGATGAGCATATAAAAAAAAATCACGCCATATCCACGAAGTGAATGATGATGAGTGGGCGAAGCTCGATCGTTTTCATCCATGGCAGAAAGAGAATGTGTGGTCTGGAACGCGCTTATACTTCATGGTCATCAGCGTCATCGTCATCTTCATCACGTGTAGTGGGTACATTCCACTATACTGGAACGCGCTTATGCTTCATCGTTATCACGTGTAGTGGGTACATTCCACTATACTGCGTCATCGTCATCTTTATCACGTGTAGTGGGTACATCCACTATACTGGAACGCGCTTATACTTCATCGTTATCACGTGTAGTGGGTACATTCCACTATACTGCGTCATCGTCATCTTTATCACGTGGAGTGGGTACATTCCACTACACGTGGCTACCTACTTACCTACCTCTACTACTACAGAGTAGGGACAGACCCACACCCTAAGGAGCTTCGCCCCTAGAAGAAAGAGAAAGAAATGTATTTACAAATGGTGCACAGGGAGAAGCATCTTCAGTCAAGATGGCGGAACAGAAGCAACAACGCAAGCGCTATTCCAATCGTCCTCTTCATGGCCTCGATGGAGCATTCTTTTTTGTTCGTCCTGGCTTGTAACAATAATGTAAGATGGTTTTAAAGTAAACGGCATGGAGCGCTCGTATAAGTTGGAACCACTTCATGACTTCAACATTATTATGACGCATATCCACCAGTGGCTCCTATATACGGCGCTCTAAAATTTATACTTCCGCGATATTCTTTCTTCTTTTTTTCTTTTTTTGGCGTCATAGATAAATATGTTTGTTGAGAGGCTTTTTTTTCTCCCGGCTTTTTTATTTGGCTGTGGTGTTGCCGTTATTTTTTATTATTTTTTTTATGGGGGGGCATGTCCTTGATCCTGAAGTGCGGGCCAGTTATACGCAGCTGTTGTCCCACGTCATTCAACCCTTCAACGGCATACATCAAATTAAGTAGCGCCGCTCTTTGGCTCACGCATGTGCATACCATATCCTGGTTAAAGCGTTAGCCACGACCAGGGAACTAGACCAAGGTAGGTAGGTAAAAACTTTATTTTTCCTTTTGAAAGGAAAGGGGCAAAGGGATAGAGATGGGGGGAGGTTGCTACACACGGTAGTCCTCCGCAACCCTCTCTGCCCAACCCAGGATGGCCTCCTGGACGTTGGGTTTCAAGCTGCGCAAGGCAGCCTCCCACTGCTCCTCATTATTTAATACTTTTCGGGGGGGACGGGGAGGGGGGTGCTTAGGGCACCCCCACATGATATGATTAACATTTGCTTTCCTTGCGGAACAATATTTACAGGAGGAGGAAGGGTAAAGAGATGGGTACATGAGGTGAAGAAGGTAAGGAGAGGGAAAGCTGCGAGTTTGCAGCTGTCGCCAAAGTACTTCGCGCCTGCGCGGGGATTTCGTTATTAGCGGCGGTAAGGTTAAACGGCCGAGGCGGTAGTGGTTGCAAATATCATTAAATGTGAGAAGGCGATCCCGCGCAGCAAACGGTGCCGTTGTCGAAACGGAGCTTGGCTCTTCTAACGCCTGCGCCCGGACCGTAAATCCTCGGGCGCTGGCGTGAGCCGCTTCGTTACCGGCAAGGCCCGCGTGCGCGGGAGTCCAGATTAAAGCGGCTTCTTGTTGCAGGGGATGGGCCAGGAGGAGGGAGAGGGCTGTTTTGGACACCCTACCCGCTCCAAAATTGTAGATGGCAGTTTTTGAGTCACTGATAATAAGTGAATGATTTGGAATGGTAAGGGCTAGAGCAATCGCTGCTTCCTCCGCCTCCTCAGAAGAGGAAGCAGAAATGGAAGCAGCAGTAGCTATCTGACCTTGTGAGTTGACAACTGAGAGGGCGAAAAAAGGACGGGTACTGTATTCGGCAGCATCGACGTAGAGCACTTCTTTAGAAGTAGAAAATTGTTTTTCAAGAGTTTTAGCACGTTGTCGTCGCCGTTGCTCATGGTGCACAGGGTGCATGTTTTTAGGGAGCGGTGGAATGTGTAGATTCATGTGTATTTCATGCGGGATAGTGTGTTTCGTTTTAGAGGTTGGAGTTGGCCTGATACTGAGAGTTTCTAGTATGCATCTTCCGGTCTGTGTGTTGGAGAGACGGGCATATTGTGAGGTTAAGTGAGCTTCAATGAGTTCGGTTAAGGTGTTGAATGTGCCTGTCTTCATGAGCCGTTCGGTGGACGTTCGAATAGGTACTCCTAGCGCGAATTTGTAGATTTTGCGTAACAGGGTGTCTACTTCATTTTGTTCCCTTTTCAGAAGGCACAGATAAGGAAGAGAATAAGTTACCTTATTGAGGACGAAGGCTTGGATGAGGCGGAGGAGATCTGCCTCCCGTAGCCCGCCGTGCTTATTATATATTCTGCCTATAAGGCGTAGAGTGTGGTCCACAGTTGTCTGAAGTGCTTTAATGGTGTGCGTGTTTAGTCGATTTCGTTGTATGTGTAGTCCAAGCACCCTGAGCCTTGTCAACTTTGGGTACGGGTGTGTTGTTTAGTATTATTTGTATATCTGAAATGTGCTTTTCAGAGCCCCTATGGGCAGGGAGGAGAAGCAGTTCGGATTTAGTGGGTGAACAGACTAGATTCATGTTACCTGCACAAACCACCACCTTGTCAGCGGCAGTCTGCAGGGTCTCTTGAATGTGACCGTCAGAGCTGCCTGTCATCCAGAGGGTAATATCATCCGCATAAAGTGAAAATTTGAGATCGGGTATGGATCTCAGGGTTCTAGCCAGCGGCATCATGGCGAGATTGAAAAGGAGAGGGGATAACACTGAACCTTGAGGTGTGCCGAAACTCCCCAAGGAGTAAGAGCAAGAATGTTCAGAACCAATGTGAATAGTGGCCGTACGGTCCGAAAGGAACGTAGATATGTAATCATGTATTTTTTGGCCAACGCCTATAGCGTTCAGTTCACTCAGTATGGCGGCGTGGCTGACGTTGTTGAAAGCCCCATGAAGGTCGAGACTGAGAATTGCTTGAGTATTGAGGCTAGAGTTAGGAATAATGATGTCATGCTTCAGGCGAAGCATGATATCTTGGCTCGAGAGCGATTTACGAAAGCCTATCATTTCGTGAGGGTATAAGTTGTGTTCTTCTATGTATTTGTTAAGGCGGTTGAGAATGATGTGTTCAAGTGCCTTGCCAATGCATGATGTGAGGGAAATCGGGCGTAGGTTGGCTGTGTTTATGGGCTTACCAGGTTTAGGTATGAAAATAACTTTGGCGTCCTTCCACGCAGCCGGTAGGGTACAAGCGTCAAGGCAGTGGTTAAAAAATTTAGTGAGGGCTGTAATTGAGTTGTCATCTAGGTTGCGGAGAAGTTTGTTATTGACGAGGTCAGGGCCTGGTGCAGATGAGGTGCGAAGGTTCGCAAGCGCGTGTCTAACCTCAGTCTCTGTTATGGGACTATTGAGATCATCATTTGGTGTTCCGATATATTCAGGTGCCTTGCATCGATACGCGCTGGGTAGGTGTTTGTCGCGAAGATCATTAAAAAGGGTGTTTAGGTCGTCTTTGTGGGAGTGAAGTAATTTGTTAATGTGATGATTATTTGTGGTACGCGATATGGTAGGGTCCAATAAATGCCGCAGGAGCTGCCATGTTTTCCTGCTGTCTAGGTGGCCATGCATGCTTTCGCATGTTTGCCCCCATTGTTGGCAGGCGAGCTGTGTAGCATATTCCTGAATTTGCAAATCGAGTCTCGCAATTCTCAGTCTCAGCCGGCGATTGTGTCGCCTCTTCTTCCAGCGTTTGAGGAGAGATTGCTTAGCATCCCACATGTGAAGAAGTCGGGCGTCAATCGTTGTGAAAGGCCTATCAGGTGATAACGTGGTAGTATGCATTTTTGTGTCAGTGTGTAGTTGTTGTGCCCATTCCGAGAGGTCCTCTATCTCAGTAGGCGCCGAGCATTGACGGGCCTCGCGGAACTTGTTCCAGTTAATAAGGCCCAGGGGCTTGGGAGCTAGGGGTTTGTGTCGAAAGTGTATGGTAGTTTGAATAACGTAGTGGTCACTACCGAAGTTAACGTTTAGGTTAGTCCATGTGACACGCCGAAGGCGATGGCTGAGTGTAAGGTCAGGAGATGTATCTTTAGCTACGCTATTACCTAATCTAGTGGGCATATCTATATCGTTGTGTAGGGTGAGGCGGTGGTCTTGTATGTGAACCCATAAGGCCCTACCCTTCGGTGTAGAAATAGAGTGGCCCCATACTTGATTTGGTGCATTGAAATCACCAATTATTAGGAGAGGGTGATGTTGTGCTGCCGCAATGGCTCGGGCAAAAAGAGTGTTGAAGCGATGGTGTTTTGCCTGTGGCCGGCTATAGACGTTTAATACGTATAAAGGTGACGCTTGAGTTTTAAAAGGAAGGACCTCCAAAAAGTCATGTTCTACATCGATGCCGTCGAAATTGGAATGAGTTACCGTCAAGTGTTTTTGCGTTAATATTGCAGTATCAGGCGAATTTACAGATTTAGTTTGGTGTACATTATACCCGGGAAAGCTTATGTTTCCGTGGGTCTCTTGTAGTGCAATGACTGCAGGGGGGACTGGGGCAGGAGGTCAAATATAGTTGAACGTTCGCTTTCTTTTTTCGGAACCCCTGCAGTTCCACTGCCAGACCACAAAGTTAGAGCGATTAGGGTTTGCCGCCATCGTCAGGAGGGGGGTGTTGGGGAGGGGGGCAGGTACGGCTATGCTTGGATTGTTGGCCGTGACGGCAGCAATCCATGCAGCCGTCTGCTGCATGTGCGCTTGTACAAAGTCTAGGAACTTGTCAAGTTTTCCATTTATGGCAGCTTGGCCATTCTCCAAAGCCGTGAATCGGCTCTCTATATCAGAAATCTTGCTTTCAATGACAGCGAATCTATTCTGGGTTTTATTTTCAAGGGCGTTTATCCTGTCATTAAGAGTTAAAACTGAGTCGCCAAGAGATTCTTCCTGGCGTGGTGTGGCAGGGCTTTTGCGCTTATTTGAGGGTGGCAGGGAGGTGTCTCGAGACATTGGGGGGTGTAGTGTCCATGGGAGGAGGAGGAGGTACCGTGGTTTCAATGGTAGGAGGCGAGTCAGCAGGAACGGAAGATCGGGGCTCGGAACGCTGTGAAAGTGTGCTAAGGGGCATTCGGCAATGAAGCTCAAGTTTTAGCTTTTCGATTTCTGCCTTCAGACTGGCGTTTTCAGCTAGAACTTTCTCTAGGCTAATGCTTTTGAGATGAGGAGCAGTTAGAGGAAGCTACCTGTGCCCAGCTTACCGTGGATAGGGTTTGCTGATGGCTGGTGGGATGGGGGGCTCGTTGACCTGGTTGGGAAGTCAAGTTCTTTGGGAGTCGAGTTTGGTCCCCGTCTCTTGCTCTTGCTGCGACCCCGCTGTGGGCCACAGTCTTGCGATCGATGAAGGCTGGGTGTCCGGGATGAAGGAGCATCAGTGGGCTTGGGGGGTATCTGGGATTTAGGAGTCTTGGATTTGTATCGTTGTTTGCACAGCGGTGAACCAGTTAGGTGAGCTCCACCACAAACGACACAGACGGGTTCGCATTCATTGGTCCATTGGAGAATCCCTGAGTCCACATTTGTGGCTAATGGGATCGGGAACAGAAGGGCAGACGTCCTGTCGATGTCCAATTTTTCGGCAACGGGTGCAGGCATAGGCGTGCGCAGGGTTCCCCTTCAGGGGGGGGCGAAGGCCCGTCGCAGCGCCCCCCTTCCCTATTAAGGTAATGTATGGGGCAGACTTTGCGCCCCCCCCTTCTCAGGTGACTAGGGGGGGCGGCCGCCCCCCTCTGCCCCCCTCGTGCGCACGCCTATGGGTGCAGGCTTCCACCTTTAGTCGGAAAGGGAGGCAGCGAAGCGTGCAACCTTCGTAGTTGATGTAAAAAGGGACGCGGGAGCCCCGGAAGACGACCAAGATAGTTTCGGTGGTGCCCAGTCGGCGCGCGGCCCCGATGGTCATGATTGGATTGCATCTTTGGAGGGTGGGAAGGATTTGCTCTTCAGGGTAATCCAGAGATGAAACCTTCCACGGCAAGAATCTATAGGGTCGGCAACATGGGTGGCAACTTCGTAGAGGACACCGTCGAACTTTAAGGTCCGGATGTTGTGGTATACATCAGCTCGGTCCATGCTTGATGTACTCACAAGCACTGTGTGATTGGTAGGATTGACCCTGATTTGATCGGGGCTGTTGATGGGCAGTCCAACCGCTTTGAGAACCAGTTATTGTAAGACGCAGGGGTGCAGCTTGGTACAGTCGAGACCCCCGCGTATCCGTAGAATCACCTTGTACTGTGTATCGGGCAGTGGAGGGGGTTTAGGCTCCCATGTGGATGGTTTCTTCAGAGCCGCCGCGCAGGTGTCAGCCGATGTGATGTGACCAGTGGAACGAAGGTCAGCATGCACAGCACGCCATGAACGAGCGGCGCCGTCGTCAGCAGCGACGCCCGCTCCGACGCCCGCTGCGACGCCAGGCGCGTCGCGCTGGGCGCCTCCGCTCATGCTAGGCCGGTGGTTAGGCCTAGCGCGGAAGCGGTCAAGCTGAACGAGAAAAGGTCGGCACTGTTCTCAACCAGGATTATTATGTCCCGACAAGGTGTCGGATAGGTGCCTGGTCCACTCACGGATGGTGTGATTTGCGATCCAGTGTCCAAGGATCTGAAGAGGCGCTCAGTACGCGGAGCCAAGGAACACACGTCAGCGCTTGACCAGGATTAAGACGCGTCTCCAACTAGACCAAAATTTCTCCTCTCCTGGACATAGCTCGTATTTTGAGTGAGATCGGACTAAAATCGTATTGTCACGTGGTCGTGACGTCGACGAAGGCAGCAGGCGACGTGTCTAAGATGAAACTGTTTATTAGGCCGAACTTGTGGCCGGTAAACGGAAAGTAAGATTACAGCAATACACACTGGCACTGATAGCAGCGAACAGAGCGTCGGCCGTCGATCAACTGAACTTCGTTGGAACGCGGCGGCTTTTATAAATCACGCGTCGAACATTCTAGCCTTATCACTAGTCGTCGCGCAAGCTCTCGAATAATCTTGGGTGTTCGCGTCTTGCGCGCAATCTTAACAAATTGATCTACTAGAATCGTGAACCTTCTCGAACACTGCAGGCACTGTTTGTTCACAGTCTTTGTGGGCGTAAACCGAATACAGTAAAAGTGAAATAAGAAACGCGCGTGACAGTATGAATAAATAGAGCAGTGTTCTGCGGTATATATCCGCCTCGGTGGAACAGTGGCTACTGTGCTCGGCTGCTGACCCAAAGGTCGCGGATTCGATCCCGGCCGCGGCGGTCGCATTTCGATGGAGGCGAAATGGTAGAGGCCCGTGCACTGTGCGATGTAAGTGCACGTTAAAGAACACCAGATGGTCAAAATTTCCGGAGCCCTCCACTACGGCGTCTCTCATAATCATACACTGTTAGCAAAAATAAGCCGCGATGGGAGTAAATGACTTGTCCTCTAGCGCATGCCCCGATGGGGGGTTTTATATACTCCCTACAGGCGGTGTAAAAAATTTACTCCCCTAAATCACGGTGTTTTTGGGTGGATTGAGGGGAGTATTTATTGACATCCATCGGGGAATTTTTTCACGTAAGTATGGGAGTAAATTTTTATATCCATCGGAGAATTTTTTCAGGTAAGTATGGGAGTAAATTTTTATATCCATCGAAAAAAAAAAATGACCGCCTTTCGCAGCCGTACAATCTGCGAGCGAATGTTTAATTAGCTTCGAAGCACTTAACATTGATCACACATACACAAAACATGCACACAAAGCTCGCAAAATATTACAACACTCACATCGACCGCCACTCGCGCTGCACAACCAAACGTCGGTCGCCGGGTATATATAGGCACCGTATTCCGACCTCCCATGTTGCTCTGGTGGGCACTTCTTTTACGCGTAATTAAGCAATAAACATTCATGGCGTAGGTATAAAAATACGATTGGCTGATAGGTACCCCTGAAACACACATATCTTTTATTTTAAGTCCGCCAAATATTGACCGCTTTTTAATTGGCGAAACTTAATTATCAGCTGGCGCTCTCTCGCATGGGCTGAATTTGCATTAGCAGTACTGTGTGTGTGTCCATAATATGCACTGAATCGTATACAAACCCACAAACCACGAGCGGCCGTGCAGAGCACTTCAGCGGCACACATTCAGCAACACCGGCGAAGAACCGAGGAGGCGCCCCGCCGCAACCGCGTTCTTGTCGCCGCCGTAGCTAGGCCTCTCCCAGGAGTACGGCCAGGCTATACGATGAACGACTGTTGGCGATCACAAAATGCTTGCTGCTGTGCAGTTTTCGTGGTCGTTATTTTTCACACACACACACACAAAAAAAATAGGTGTTCGCTATCCGCGCAGTTTAAGCTACGGAGCGATAGACTTCAACGAACGAGACGGTTCGCAGTCGCGATACCTGTTGCTCGCAGTGCATGGGCAGACGTATGTTAGTTCAGTGGGTTCAGTGTGTCTCTACCTCGTATCGGCGCTCGCCCTCGCGTTAAATGTTTGACAGCTGTGGGCACATGGCGCAGAAGAGACAATTTCAACTATTATTCATTCCAGCAGCCTTTATTTACTGTAAAACACATTCTTCGATTCGCCGGTGGCCGGTGCGAGCTCGTAGAGCTCGCCACGGCGGCTGGTGCAGCACTGCGAGCTGGCTCCACTGCTGGCTTGATACCGACGACTTAGCGCAGCCTTCTTACCGCTTAGAGGTAGCAGTGGTAGCAGCCGGTGAAATACCGGTGACACTCCGAGAAGCAACCGTCGCCGGCGGTCGGGGCGAGCGCGTTGCCGGCGCAGCTCTCACACCGGCCGCCGGTCAGCTTGATGCCGATGTCGTGCGAAGCCTACTTTGTACCGCTTCGAAGTTCTAGCCGGTGAAACTCCAGAAGCAACCGCTGACGATCGCGACAGCTTACTTTTGTTACCGTTGAAATTATCCTTCGCAGTTCTTCGTAACTCGGCACTTTGAAGCGAGGTATTCGCGGCGTGTCGGTGGCTTGTACTCCTGTGCTTGCTTGCGTGGGCACGGCCGTTCGGACAGACAGCTCGTGGTCGGACGCTGGCGCGAGTGAAACTTCTCTCTGTCCAGAGTGGCTCAGCGGTGCGAAAGACCTCGACGCGTTCGCACTAAACACCAACCGGCCGTTGCAAATCCTCGTTGCACTGATAATTTCGTTGTCTGTCGACAAATACTCACACGGTGACCCACACACGCACGTCACGAAGAAAAATAGTTTTTAAAACTCCCATAGGGAGTTTCTAACCACGTGACACGCACGTCACGACGAAAAATACTTTTTAAAACCCCCCGTAGGGTGTTTCTACCCACGTGACCTAAAACTCCGTGGGGAGTTTAACAAGGTCATGTCGTTCATAAACTCCGTCATTAAGCAAGGGGCGTTTTACGACGACATGTGCCGACTTCACTCCGCTACCAGGGAGTAAATGATTGGGGCATGGGAGTTTTGGGGGCTCATATGCTGGAAAAGCTCCCATCTCGGCTAATTTTTGCTTACAGTGTATCGTGGTTTTGGGACGCAAAACCCGAGATATTATTATATCCCGTCCTCCAAGCCGTTATGCAGGCATGGCACTTATGATCGAATTGCTGCTCCGCAACCACTTTTGGTGCTCGCAGACCGCAAAAGCGTCGCCTTCGTGGTCCGCCGCTAATACGGAGTAAATTGTCGTAATTTTCGGAGATTACGTATTCTAAACGCTCCCTATCATTTGCCATGACGCGGATTGGTTTTTCGTTATTTTGTCTTATAATGGGAGTCCAAGAAGGCCGCGACCACTTACAGAAGCTATCGCAGATTGCGAAGCGAGACAAAGCTGTGTACTACACAGCGCGTCTCTTTCTTCCCCTTGTACAGTGCCAGCAAGGCCAGTCGCCATCACGCCACGGCGACTGTTTTCTCCAACTCGTCACGCCTTCTGCGCAGGGCCGCAGTTTGACGCCATCTCCACGTCACGAGGGACAGCCCCTTGAGGCGTGCCCACCAGCGCTCCTCCGCAGCGCGCTTATACCTCGAAGGTTAGATGACCGTGCTCGGCACCGGTGGTTTATTCCGTGCACTCCACTTGGAGCTGTACAGTAGATTTGTTACACCTCACTTTTTGCGAAAGCGTGCGTCACGGGCGGATCCCTTTATGCTGTCCACGCGGCAAGGACGGGGAGAATTTCTCATTGTTCTTGGGCTGCTGCGCGAGTGAAGAACAAAGGATTGCTGGCGATGGGCCCCACTTATGTATCACACGCGCTACGTGCGATGACGCTTGTGAGAGTATGCGCATGCTTCTGTGTGTGTAATACGAGGCTTTACGGACGCCAGAAGGCAGCCCTACGATGTCACCTAGCTGGTGCTACTTTAATCGCGACTGTAACAAAAAAGGAAAAGAAATAACCGCGTAGTAGCCGGAAAACATTTGAGAAGTGAAGCAAGCGGTAATTGCGGCCGCCGCGTGACCATCTTATGACTTGCTTGTACGTTGCCTTGGGGTAAAAGCATTCTGGTAAACCTGCCAATGGCATAATACAATGCCATATATATATATATATATATATATATATATATATATATATATATATATATATATATATATATATATATATATATATATATATATATATATATATACATACGTTGTGGGCGTTCATCAGACACATCCCCATTCTTCGTGCATGCTCATCATCGTGTGTGTGCCTCTCCTTCGGTTGTGGGAACTCGGCTGAACTGTGATCTTTGCTCTTGGGTGTGGTCGCTTCGCCGTATCTTCGGGGCCTAATAAAGGTCGCGTTAACTGCTACGTCACAATATATATATATATATATATATATATATATATATATATATATATATATATATATATATATATATATATAAAGGGCAAACATAGGACCCGGAAGTAAAAGTTCAAAAAATATATCAAGCACGTAGGAAAAATTGTTCTGGGAAGGACTGACGTTTCGGCCGCGGGACCGGCCTTCGTCGGAGTGATGCACACATGCGACAGCTACGCAATATAAGGCGACCAATGACTTAGCGTAGCACTATTATTGGCTGGTAAGCGATTGTTAACAGCACGTGGGGAAACAGTACGCGTGATAGGACAAGAAAACGGAAATATACGCATGCGCTTTTGCGGGTGAAAACGGACTGCAAAAATAAAGCCACAATACATATGTGTCACCGAAAAAAACAACAATAATACGTGATAGGTTCAACTGAGAACAGATTATCGATCAACATAAGCGCGTGCGCAACATCTCGTCATGCTCCGAGAAAAAATGAAATGAAATAGGGAACTAATCTATCTGCGTAAAAGTGTAGCGGTAATAATAACGGGGAAAGTCAAGAGTAACTAAATGGGTAGAAAGGAAGGTTTGCCAGCACTTTCATTCATACCACAAGTAACGGCCTAAAATTTATAGATTAAATACGATTCTCGAAGCTCTCTTTCGTGGTGGGAACGGAAACCAGATTGAAGGATTGTAGCTGTAATATTATCAAATGAGTGGCCCGGAATGCGCACGTGTTTTGATAGCGGAAGGTTCGGAATAGTGGCAGCATGACACTTATGGTTGTTAAATCGGTATCTGAAGGGCGTTTCGGTTTGTCCAATGTATTGTAAATTGCAGACGGAACATTCGAGCAAATAGATACAGTTGTAGGTGTCACACGTGAAATTACCTCTAATCTTATAGAATAATTCGGAAGCACTGCTTTTAGCAATATTTGACGTCTTCATATGCGCGCAAACCTTGCATCGCGGCTTCTTGCAAGGTCGACAAGCCGACATTATCGGGAACACTTGTCTTAGATGAAGTTAGGATGTGATGCAGATTACGAGACCGTCTGAAGACTACGCGAGGTGGCACTGGAAAGATTAATTTAAGATTAGCACTCTGCGCTAGTATGTTGAAATGTTTTTTAAGAATTGAAGAAACGTTTGGCACCGATGCTGAGTGTGTTAGGACCAGATTACTTTGTGCCTGAATTGACGGTTGCTTCTTAGCGCGGAACAAACCCTTGCGATAAAGTGCATCGGCTCTTTTAACGGCGTCCTCAACAATGCGGGGTGGGTACTGTTGGATTAAAGCTTCGCGGAGTTGTTCACAGTTTTCACGAAAGTCTGATTGCTCCGAGCAAATTCTCTTAAAGCGGAGCGCCTGACTGTACGGTATACTGGTTTTCCAATGTTTTACATGCGAACTTTTGAAGTGAAGATAACGGTGCCTGTCTGTAGGTTTCCTGTAAAGCTTGGTGGTTAGTTTGTTGTCAGATATGGAAACTGTGACGTCCAGAAAATTAATGGTAGAACGAGAATATTCATGCGAAAACAAAATAGATTGATGAACAGTATTGAAATCAGCTATGAAGGATAAAAGTCCATTTTCACCATGGGGCCAGATGAGAAAAATGTCATCTATAAATCGCTTATAATAAAGCGGCTTTAACGCGCGATTACTAATGAAGTCATTTTCCAGAACCGACATGAAAAGACTAGCGTAATTAGGTCCAATGCGAGTGCCCATTGATGTTCCACTTACTTGAAGATAATTAGAGCCGTTCAATTCAAAATTATTAAGCTCTAAGATTAATTTCAATAAAGTAGCTAATGTATCACTTCCAATGGGTTTTTCATCAGACGATCCTTCGTACGCATGAACTACTGCCTGGATGCCATGGCTATGGGGTAATGAGAGCCGGTATATATATATATATATATATATATATATATATATATATATATATATATATATATATATATATATATATATATATATATATATATATATATGTGATGATATTCTGATGAAGGCCGTGCCACGGCCGAGACGTTAGTCCTTTCCCAGAACAATTTTTTTAGGGGCGAAGCTCCTTAGCGTGTGGGTCGTAACCTCCTCTGTAGTAGTAGTAGTAGTAGTATGTATGTAGCCAGCTCTAGTTTTAAGAATTGCTCACTAGATGGCGTTGTGTGTATATGTCCTTGGAAATAATATCACTAGATGGCGTTAGTGGCCGGTTTTCGTATAGTTGACGATTAAAGAGGATAGATGGCGCTGTTTTAATTGGGATTGTCGGGCCGACGCGGTACTCGGAGTCGAGCACCGGAGGTGGACTCCATCGTGATCAACGGTGAGGTGAACTTCACCAGAGAGGAGGTAGTCAGCTCTACAGTGCTCTCGTGTGAGTCGCATGCAAAACCAGGGCAGCCGGTGTCTGCGGAGCATGCGGCGGCTCCGGTACTCACGGCGGCACAACCCATAGCCAAGGACGCGTGGCTTTCACAACCAGGCCCGTAACCAGGAAGTTTTTTCGGGGGGTGTTTTTGTGTAGAACGGCTAACTTTGGCAACTGGTGGTCGATGTGAAGGCTGTGAGTACTTTATCACTCGAAAAGTTGAAGCATTAAAAAATTTCGGGGGGGTGTCAGAACCCCCTCAACCCCCCTCTAGTTACGGCCCTGTTCACAACTCACAGCAGCGTTCTGTGGCGATGCATGCGGAGGCGAGGCGTTGCGTCGAGCACTGGTGTGGACTTCGGCGTCTGAGTAGGTGGCATCGTCTTCCTCTGTCGTGGAACGCGAACTGGCGTTGTCGCTGAGGCTGGGAGCGCCCGGAACACAAGTCGGCGACGCTCGTGCCCAGCTCACGATCGAACACCCAGGATCATGCAAAGACGTGACACGTGTTGTCACGTCTTTGCATGATCGAGTGGACAATGTACGGGGGGGATTCACGGTTACCCGAATGATCCCTCCGAGCTTCGCCCACTCACCATCATTCACTTTGTGGATATGCTGTCATTTTTTTTCCTACGTGCTTGATATATTTTTGAACTTTTACTTCCGGGTCCTATGTTAGCACTTTATTGTATATATATATATATATATATATATATATATATATATATATATATATATATATATATATATATATATATATATATATATATATATATACATATACACTTGAAATTCGATTTAACGAAGTTCCCGATTTAAAGAAATCATTCGCGGGTCCCCTCAATTTCGTTAAATCGAGTTTTAACTGTATCTGTATATATATATATATATATATATATATATATATATATATATATATATATATATATATATATATATATATATATATATATATACACACTCGGTACGACGAAGCCAGAGAGCAGAGAGAGAACCGGGTTAGATAGATAGATAGATAGATAGATAGATAGATAGATAGATAGATAGATAGATAGATAGATAGATAGATAGATAGATAGATAGATAGATAGATAGATAGATAGATAGGCAGGCTTATTTATTAATTATTTGGCAAAACTGGGAAGCTGCATGGCAACATGTGTCCCTTTACTAGGCCCTACTTGAATGTTGGTTGTGCGTTGGAATTGGTAAGGCATTCTGTAGGAGGCGTCTTACTGAAATTTTAAAAGGTGGAATATCTGCGGAAGATGGAATAAAAATTTGACCATCTCCCCGAAGGGAACCCTGATGGGATGCGAAGCAGCAGCGGTGCGCACGGCGTTGACCCGGTTGAAACGGGCGACGACGCGGGTGCTGGAAGAACGGTTTGAAGCGAAACTCGGTGTAGCGTTTACTCGAGTAAACGTTTGTTTGAAACGCAAAGACACGGGAGGCGGGTCGGAGGTGTTGCGAGCGGGCGGAGCAGCCGGAAGCTGCGGCGTGACCTACTTGCCACCGCTCCAACACCTGCGGCGAGGGGAGCGCGTTGCGGCGCGTTCGTCCGTACGCACGGAGGGACAGCGTTACACAGCCTAGTCAAATAGCTGCTTCGCATCTAATAAATTATTAATTTACGCTGT
>JALIZH010020579.1:0-32634 GCA_030522465.1 Rhipicephalus appendiculatus | reverse complement strand
CTACGGTATATAGTCGGAAATCGGTAGTGCCATATTTGGCACAGTATGCATGTGAGTGATGAAATGTGCAATATCATGCCATCTATGTTTTTGTTGTACAGTGCAAATACAAACGAAAAAGAAATCATATGAGATCATGCAGCACAGCTTGTTTTTGCCAGATTTCAGTTGTGGCGGTGGATTTTGAGATGCTTCACGAAAATATCGAGTGTCAGCACCAGTACCTGGCAATTTTTTGTTACATTATTGGCGTGGGTGCACGAAAAAATTATGTGAAGTCTAACCAGTGCACGGCGATATTTAGCTTTTACGATCTGTCGGCAACTGACGCTCACAACCACAAGTCAGCGGTTGGAAATTCGGGCAGGAAAGTAAAGCAAGGCGGCACCATGCGAAGAGCCAAACGTGTAAGCGGCCATCTTGCACGTAGATGTCGGCAGTCGGATGCACTAACCAAAATGTTAAATTATGCCTGAACACAGGAAGCAATTGCTTTGCTTCATTCCACAAATCAAGCTAAAAAGACCACAATCAGTGAGATTTTGTTTTTCAGCCATGGCAGCACGTTTGCTCGCCCACGTGCATAGTGTGCCATATTTGGCACAAACCTTTATTTTCATTAATACAGTCACAATAAATCTGAAAATTTTTGTACATGTTATTCTTCATGTAGTTAATGATAAAAAGTGATCAAATAATTTTTCTATTCATTTTCTCCTAATTCATGCAATAGAGCGTTAAAAATAATACTTGACACATAAGCTGTCGGAGTAACGTCACGTAAGTAAAGGGCGAATTAGCTGTCAAGATAATTTCTGACAGGTAATTTTGGGAGCTGGCTTGGATGCCTTGCTACGTACCTTAGCTCCACAGAAGTAACGCACTCATCAAGCTCCATGAGCGAGTCCGACACCGCTAACTCTGCCTATTTTGCTATTTATATTTATATCTGCATGTATCTCATTCCGGCATACTTATCTGAGCTAGCTTGTTCAGTTTCTACATGGCTTTCAATATTGTTGATAGCTTTTCCGTTACTCTGCTAGATTTCTTTCTTAAGAGGACGGTCTATGACCGCTTTGGAAGTTCCCCTTCATGGTGAAAAGCAAACGAAGAGGAAGCCAAGAATAAATAAACGCTTTTATCAAGAATAGTCGGGGTCACACAGTTATCTACTCCATCTTTCGTTAATTAAAGGGTTACTGAACCAAAATCAGAAAATTTTGCGAAATTGCTGGAAATGAGTTCTCAGTGAACGATTGATTACATCGAAAAAGTCGTCACTTATTGAACATTTCAGCGCGTAGTGTTATTAAATGTGAAGCAATTCTTTGCGAACTGCAGAAATTTGGGCATTTTTATCTATCTATCTATCTATCTATCTATCTATCTATCTATCTATCTATCTATCTATCTATCTATCTATCTATCTATCTAGCCACCTACGTCTGTGTGCTCTCGTGGTCACCTCCTCAACTTGGCGTAGACCAAAATTAGTATGGGAGGGTAGGAGGGTTTGACGATTGTGACTGTCTGGTAATGACATGAAAAGTCGCAGTTTCGCCGCAAGGGCGAAGCAATAAATTCGATAGCATTCATTGCTTCGCCTTTGTCTTTATATATATATATATATATATATATATATATATATATATATATATATATATATATATATATATATATATATATATATATATATATATATATATATATACCCTTATATTTAGTGTGAGCGCGACAATCAATGGCTCTTCGTTCTCTTTAGATATCATCATCACTAGTACATCTTCGTCGTCCGTACATATCATCATCAGTGTGATCTAGCACGAGCCCGGCTGAATAAAGTGGTTCCTCATAATATACATACATATGCTCTTTTATATATTCGCCCTTATATATATATACATACATATACATATCCGGGGCATGACGGCGACGGTGACGGTAAAAATCAGCCGAGTGTGTCCATATAATTGCCATCGCAATAATAATGTGAAAATCCCGTTGCTTACGACGTCAAACCCTTTGCTCCAGACACGTGTGGCACAGACCCGTATCCCACCGGCCGCGGTATGCGGGTATGCGCCACAGGCGTATGAGAGTTTATATCTACCGAGGAACGGCAAGCACAGATATTGGTAATTTAAGTGCGAGAGCATTATAAAAACAGACATAGGCAGCGTTGACCCGACGAAGGCAAAGACTATATGTTATGGTGCCAGCAGGAATCAAACCCAAGCATTCTGCATGGTATCAAGTATTCTATGACAGATCCATGCCAGGTCTCGGAATTTCTCTGTAAAAAGATTCTATGAAGACGTAATCTTGGTGAACCGTCAATTGTGGTTGCAGTGCTGCCCATCTAATTTTATAAACATTACATATGTACTCTTATTATACAGGCGACACGTCACGTTAGCGTCAATTGCAGTTAAGCGCCAGCCACTGAAGTATGTCTACGTAGCACTATCCAGGCCTACCATCCTCGCAAGAACAAGCGCTGCATTTCAGCTTACCACTTCTGGCGTTCGTAATACCCACGTTGCTCTTGGCATCGTTACGCAATTGAAAACAACTGGTTATATAAAATATATGCTAATTTTCAACACACATGTCTGTGCGTATGTATATTTGTACATACCTTCAGCATCATTTCGTAATGTTTCGCTCAACAACCATATTACGCCACATTCACCTTCCCTACGCATGCTTCGCCTGACATCCATTCCCATGGTAGGTGGGATCTGCCAAAATTTTAACCAGAAAGTGTTTCATGCCGGGCCCACCGAGACTTCAGTGACGTATTTCCGTCACATAAATGACGTTGACAGATGTCAATGACAGATGTCAAAGAAAAAAAGTTCCGTCAATGGGCATCAAACGTATGACCTCTCGGTCCGCAACAACAGAAGCCGAGCACGCAATCTATTGCGCCACGGTCACAGAATCTGACTGCGGTACCAGCGCACCTTTTATATCTACCAGTTCCATCAGAGTGCTCCTCGTCAGCGGGGTGGTGTCGCCCTCTTGGAGCAGTAAAGTAAAGTAATTCATCCATTACTGTGGCTTTCGCGATTAGCACCTGCTATGCGTCCGTCTCAGTCGGCGTGTTTTCAATAGAAGGGAAATTTTGTCAATGCCTTAACGCAACGCGATGTGGCGACCTTAGCCCAAGCGTCGGCCTCGCTCATAGCGTCCATCCAAACAAAAATTAGCAGTTCCTGTATCGCCCCTAATGCTTTTATTTGCGGAGCCCATGACAGCCGCCTGTCTAAAATAACCCCCAAAAACGTGCTGTCGCACAAGTTGTAAACGCTGGGAGTCAATCTCGAGCTTAAATTTTTTGAGGAACTTCCTCGTAAAAGTTAGTACAGCAGTTTTTTCATGTGAGAGGATCATGCCTCTGCTTTTCAAAAACTCATTAATCGTTGTTAGACCTGCTTGTAGCGCATGCTGAACGACTGGAATACTCGAATCCGTTGCCCATATGCACAAGTCGTCAGCATAAAGTGAATAATTCAAGGTTGCGGGCAATATGTGTGACAGTTCAGCCATAACACAATTAAACAGAAATGGGCTGAGGACGCTACCTTGGGGAACACCTTGATTCACTTTATGCTCTTTGCTTTTGCCATCAGAGGTTTCAATAAAAATTTTCCGGTCTTTCAAGAATTCTGAGATCCACCTCAGTGTTCGTCCAACCATGCCCAATTGAGTTAACCCATGAAGAACGTGTATATGGCTTGTTGTGTCAAATGCCCTCTTTATGTCTAGGAACACTGCTATGTTGATTTTCCCACAACTTCTCTCGTGATCTACATGAGTAACCAGATCTAAAATGGCATCCATCGTGCACCGATGCCTTCGGAAGCCTGCCATAATTTCTGGGAGTGCGTTCGTGCATTCCGCCCACCATTGAAGCCTAGCGTCAATCATCTTTTCCATAAGTTGACATAAGCAGCTAGTCAGACTGACAGGACGGAAGCAATCTATAGATAATGGACTTTTACCAGGTTTTAGTACCGGAACGACTCGTGCAACTTTCCAAGACGGAGGAAGACATTCTGATACCCATGCATCATTTAGTACTTTTAACAAAGTATTTGTCGCCACCGGCCCAGGTCTCGGAATTTCTCTGTAAAAAGATTCTATCAAGACGTAATCTTGGTGAAACGGTTGGCAGCGCCGGCGCTTAGATTCGGCCGCTCGAGCACGTACGGTAGGATCCTGTCGGCGTAACCTTTGTAGCTCCGCTCGTCGTGCTTTAACCGCAGGACCCTGTTGCTGGGCTCATCTTGCTGCCGCTGCTCTGGCTTTGCGTTCCGCATCCTTGCCAAGCTGCTTATCGTCTTCATCACATTCACGTGTACGTTTCTGAGGACGACTATCCATATTCTGTGAGCAGCCCTAAGTAATGTCAAGTGGGTCCTTATTTTTATATATATATGTACAAACATGATTTTCGGTAAATTTTATTCTCGTTTATAAACGCGAACTGTTTTTGCGCCGCGCACCTTGTTTTTTGCGCTACGCGCGCCGAACACCGCGAGCGCCTTGCACCGCGTGCCGTTTCTTTCTTTATTTTTATTTTTTGTTGTTGTTGCGCCGGCGCCGCGAGGGAAGAGCGTCTACTGCTACCTTAGGCAAAGCGCCCGTGCTGCGCTAGAATGATGGTTGTCGTTTCACAATTCACGATGGTGAAAGTGAAGACGACCATTATAACCAGTTGTGCACAGAGCTTATTTCTTTTATTTAATCTCGAATTTCTGTTGCGCTAGAAGCAAACCGCTCGGGGTTCGGCGCGCAAAGGCGTTTCATTGTCTTTTTGAGCCGGTGACGCATCGAGGGAGCTTCAACGGCGAACGGGTGCCGGCCTAAGGAGCTTCGCTCCAAAAAAAAATTACACCATCTCCCGCTAAAGGGAACCATGTGTAGATGTGAAGCAGCGGGCGCTAACGCTTACACTGGCGGCGGCGTTGACGCTGGCGCTCATCGCAGCGTTGCGCAGGAGAGAAAACTGGGGAGGCGCAAAGCAGGCAGTGATGGAGCAGTTTTTTCTACTAGAACATGCCAATCGCTGCTAATGGGTAATGAGAGACAGAAGATTCCGACTGGACACAGAGACCCGCACTCCGCTTTTAGTTAACGCGCACGCTGCGAATTTTTATTGTTCAACAACTCACAGGAGAAATCTCCCACCGGCACCACCTTGGAGGTCAAGATCCATTGCTATATATACGGGATGGCCAGTGAACGGTTGTGCAGCGCGAGCAGTCGGTTTTTTCAACCAAGAAACTCGCTAGCAGACGCTGCCTGCGTCGGCGTCGCGAGGCGAGAGAGGGAGGAGCGTAGGAGAGGAGAGAGAGGGGGTGACACGCATGCGCAGTGGGAGTGTGAACGCCGTGGGCAGGGATGCGTAGAGGAGAGAGGGGGGGGAGCGTAGGAGAGGAGAGAGAGGGGGGGGACGCGCATGCGCAGGGGGAGTTAGACGCCGCGGGCAGGGATGGAGAGAGGGGGGGAGTGTAAGAGGGGGAGAGAGGAAGGGAGGCGCATGCGCAGTGTGGGTGTGGTTGCCGCGGGGAGGGATGCCTAGAGGAGAGAGAGGGGGAGAGGAGGTTTTTTTATTTTTATTTTTTTTTAACTGTTTGCGCATGCGCAGTAAGGGTGGGCACGCGGCACACCACCACCACCACCACCACCACCACCGGATTAAGCTTCGCCATAAGATGCTTCACATCTAAAAATCAGACGCGCGCCTTTCTCCAGTGGCTGGAATACCGCGTTCCATGCTTACGCTCGCACCGAGAAAAGTCGCGGCCGGGCTGCTAGGGTGACGCGACGCACTCAGCGTTTCCCTCTAGTCCGACGCGTACGTTCACACATTTTAACATGCCGCGGGATGGTGACCTTAGCCCAAGTTCTGCGACCCAATAGCGACACTCTTCTGGCTTCACGCCTCTTGCTCTGATAACGCTCTTGCCTTTAGGATGTACAGTTACCAGAGTGGTTTGTTTAATCGTTAATCATGGACGTCACTCGCGGCATGGAGATGTACCACGAAGCGTCAACATGGCTGCATCCACGTTATACGTTGTGCTAACTCTCCTTTTTCAATGTACAGTAACCATTCAATTACCTCTGTACGGGCACGTTTTACTTTCGTGTTATACCGATTCCTATGTGGGAGGGATCAACCATGTTTTTTTCTACGTTTTTGTGAGCGTGCACCAAGCCACACGGCTCACTCGAGTTGGATGCCGTCAGGTCATGATTCCCCTCACTCGACAGCCGGCCGGCCGGCCGGCCGCAGTATTTCACAGCGCGCACGCCGTCGCATAGTTGCACAGTAGGCATTGATGTCGTGGTCCCTCTCCAAGCAATAAATTCACCTGTGATGATGCATACCATGTCAACTTGAGAAGAATTTACGGTTACGAGGGCACTGTGCCAAGCGACGAAGAAGAGTAGAAGGCCGTAGACGTGCCAGTCAGGCAGTCCGGACCACCAACATGCTCGAACGTGCAGCGAGAGCAGTAGATAACTTAATGTTACGGTGCGTGTAAAATACGTTGCGTCATCGGCTTTCTTGAGGCAGGAAGGCTGTTATTACGGCTGAATACAGCCATCGTAAATCGTCCTTTTGTGTGTACCTATGCGGTCGGCGTTCGACCGCTGCGCAGTTCATTCTTTGCGGGACGGGGCACCACACTTATGGAATTTCTCAGCCGTTCCATAGCTCTGTGCATACGGTAGCTACTCCCACATTTACGCTACCACAAACCATTTACAGGTTGAATTAATCGAAATCGGTCATGATGGTCAGCACGGAATGTTCGAAAACAAGCCTTCATTGACAGCATTACAGCTAGATGGTGCCACCACCCCATGGTTTTGCTGTTCTTTCTTTGTTTTATCAGACGCACAAAGCGAAGAGACACAGTGTTCCAAACTAGCAGATGAAGTCAACTTTTAAAAGTATCCAGGTTCGGCGTGAAGGCTGAGCAGCACGTGTCCAAAGTATATGCTGCTTGAAATCTTTAGGATACGTATGCGACGATGTGGCGCGACCAGCAATCCTGTTAGCGCAGCAGTAGCTAGGCATTTCCTTCAGCCAGGACGAACGCTTCAAAACCGAAGACCGACCGCAGGACAGCGTGCGTCATACTAAGAGATAAGCTTCCCCGAAGTTCCAGACGTACCACAATTGCAAGCCAGCAGTGCCGACAGCAATCAGCAGGCACCGCAACCCCCGCGGCCGCGCGAGTGCGGGTTTTCATGACACAAATGGTGTATTTGTGATTTTTAGAAGTTAAACTCCTATTCTGGTGCCACACACTGCCCGCAAAATTATCGTTCTGCGTGACACCATATGTTCGGAGCCTTCAGCATCGTTCACTGTAATAGAAGTACAGCGGCTCTTGGCGGAACATCACTGCTTCTTTCGCTGCCTTACACAGTTCTTACATTTGAACACTTTTTTCGAGTTGTACTTATTTCAATAGTTTGTTGTGATACTCCGCACACTCTATTTAGACGTACTGCTACCTTTCATTTTTACTTGAGAAATTAATTTGCTTTTCTGTGCTGATGAAATATCCGTAATTGTTATAGTTTGACGACAGCTTTGTAATGCCTTCGCGTAATAAATCTTCTAACTAGAATTTTTTTATACCACACGTTCATTCACTCGAAGTTCAAACGCGATGCTTGCATGATCCTTGTACCTCACTTAGATCCTCGTACTTGACAAGAAATACAAGCTGTTCACCCTCGCTTCCGTACAAAAGCATTTTCTTCATTTTTTTCCTAGTGTTAAAAGAAAAAGAAATATCAAACAGCGTCGGCTTTTGCATTGTGGACACTTTCAGCGCGTTGTTCAAACGCAAAAACGTGACAACTGTGACAGTCGTTAGTTCACGCTTGTCCTGTGGATACCTAAGCCACAGTACCAGCGATGGGTGACGGCCGACGTAAACGACAACACCAAGGAAGGCATGGACACATCCGACGCAGCTTGGCCTTCGTTGCCGAAGTCGCAGCCAAATGCAGAGTCACAGCGCACGTCGGCAATCGTGAACACTGAATCACCGACTGTTCAGTGGCCTGAAGAAGACAAGGCAATCGTCGTAGTTCTACAGTCACTCCTAGACACACTTCGCATGTTCTTCGGCAAGCTCTAATTCCCATACGCTCAGTCCGTGCAACAGGTTATGGATGGTCTATGTCCAGTACTTGCAAGCCTTCAGTAGGCACCATTACTCGTCTACCTCCAGTGCAAGGTGATTCGCCTGAGAGCCTGCGCTCAGTACTATGGAACACAGCAGTGTTTTTTGTATACTCTTTTCTTTCTACCTCCTTATCTTTTAACCCGTCATTCCCCTTCCCCCAGTGTAGGATAGCAAACCGGACGCGCGCCTGGTTAGCCTTCCTGCCTTTCCTTGCTTTTCCTCTTCCTTCCTTATGCCTTCTTTCGAGCGTCCTTTGTGCTGAAGCGGTGCGCTGCAATTGTCGAGCTGCTTGTCATTCTTCGGGTGACATTCAATTTCTTGCTATAGCATTCATAGCTTCGCTCGAGGTTCGAAACTGTGATATTTTTTTCTGATAGGCCGCAAATATTTTTCGGTTACATGCCCGTTGCCTTTATTTTTAGTGGATCAATGGTTAGTAGTGAGATTTACCCAAAGTCTCTGGCCCCTACAGGTTTATGATGTCCACAAGCGTTACTACGGATCCCGGACATGAAAGACTCTACTGAAAACAGCTTCGCTGCCAAAAATAAAACCTAACTCGACGTGTTCGCTGTAATCCTATGTAAATCACATGGTCTACAGTGTCACTGTCCCGGAATGAAACTACCTCTAATAAATAGCACAAATTTGAAGGCTTTCAAAGTTGCATTTAGCGTAAAGAGCTCGTTTCACTGAAATTCCTGTATCGGCACCGGCGTCATTAGTTGTGAGCGAAAATTTGAGATAGATGCAAATAAATAACAAGAAAACTTTGGTCGGCGTGGACATCTAACGTAGGTCATCTGCATGGCAAACAGGTGTTCTGCCACAAAACGACGCCATTGCTTCCTATTGGTTTTGACAAACCAATCCAAAGGTCATGTAATGCCTGGATTTTCGTCAACGCATGCAATGTAGGGTGGCAGAAGCGTAGAATCACGCCAGGCGTCAGGAAGTGTGAATTGTGCAACTAGGGTGAGGTTCAAAAGCCCACCGATTACAATGCGCTCCGATGTTCTTAATCATCGTCATCAGCGAAATCTGCTACAAAGTGAGCAGCTGCGTAGGTTAGCGTGTTGCCTGACGGACGCGTAGTGGAGAGGTACTTCGCTGATCCGCAAGAGGAAGAATCGTGGCGCACGTTCTGAGCCAAGACAGAGCAAAGAGGTATAGGGGTTGCTCCTTTGAGGGAGCAACTGCTTTGCCACTCCCCCCTGTCCCTTTGAGCAAGCAACCAGAAGGAGACTAACTGTTGGTCCCCAAGCACTTATACTCTTGAAGGATAAAATGTTCGTCGCCGCTGTTGCTTCCCAAGGATACTTCCCAAGTTCACGCCGTTACTCTCGCGTTTTAAATGCGAAGCAATTCTGAGCGAACTACAGGCAGTTTGAGCGTTTCTATCTACGTATATTGTGAGCGCTGACTGTGTAGTTCATCATCTTCACCTGTGCATACAAATCATCGTAATCATCATCATCGTGTTCTCTCGCCGGGTGTTCGTTTTCTGGCTCGCGAGCCTTTGTTGTAAATACAACGATCGTTTCGTCTTACCTGGCATCGTCTCACAAGTGGTGGAGCGTGCTGTGATTTCTCCGTCCTCTGGCTCTACCGATCCCCCCTGGAGCTGGTCTGGTCTGGTCGACGGCTGTGCTTGCCAACAACACCCATGGCACAAAACGACACATCCGGTGCCGCCCCTACCACCCCCGATCAGCCTGCTGCTCCTCACTACACCGTGAGTACCTCGCAGCGAGACCCTCCAGTATTTTCCGGCCTTCTCGGTGAGGACGTAGAAGAATGGTTGGACAATTATGACAGAACCAGTGCTTGCAATTACTGGGACGAGGCACACAAGCGGCGCTATGTTCCCTTCTACCTCAAGGAGGTCGCGAAGACGAGATATTAAAAGCACCAAAGCGACTTTCCTGATTGGTCAGCTGCGTCACATATTCGGCACGTAATCCGGACGCTCTGAGGTGGCGTAACAGAAGCTCGCTACCCTGCATCCAGGGACCCGACGAATCGTATACGTCGTGCATTGAAGACGTTCTGGCTCTCTGCCGCCGTGCCCAAAGTGACATGCCGGAGGCCGATCGTATTCGTCATGTACTGAAGGGCGTCAACCTGTCGCCTTCAATGCTCTCGTCATTCAGAGCCCAAAATCAGGGCATTATCACCACGTGCCTACGCCTGGACGCACTCTACTCAATGCGCCTTCCCCATGCCTCCTGTGACTCTCGCCTTACTGGAGAAAATGAACTGCGTGCTCTCATCCGCACCATCGTGAGAGAGGAACTTCAAGGACTTGTTCCTGGCATCGCAGCAACTTCTTATGTCCACTCTTCTCCTCCTATCTGTGGGACATCATCAAGGATGAACTGGCGTTGATGACGAGCGTCGCACGTGCCCCGTCTCCCTGTGCACTTCCACACACCTTTGTATGCCGAAGTTGCATCACGGCCTCCTGTACCAACTACACCTGTGCCTGCGGCCGTCGTATATGACCACTTGGCCGCGATGGCAGCCAAGGCACCACCACAACCGCACCCGACAGCCTGGCGCCCTGCGCGCCCGGTCTGTTTCTACTGTGGCATACGAGGACATATCTCCCGCTTTGGTCGCCGGCGCCAGCAAGACGAACGACGGGGTTATTCTTCCTACGAGAGGGACGGTACTCTGAGGTCTGATACGTACTTTCCAGGATCCTAAATTCCCCGCCACGACGCTCGCCTTGACCTGATTTGTCCCACGGCGACCCTCGTCCTTCCCGCTCACCCCGCCGTCATTCACCATCGCCCTTCCGCTGTACTTCTTCGCCCTTACGTGCTGCCCCGATGCCTCTCGACAGCCACTCGGAAAACTAGAAGCTGCCGTTTTGGGAGGGGAAACTGCACGTCGTCTAAATGCCAGAATTCCTCCTGCGCGCCCTGCAAATTTACGGACTGTTTGTGTGGAAGGTATTTCAGTGGACGCCCTTATAGACACTAGAGCCGCCATTTCGGTCATTAACCGCGAATTAGGCCGTCGTCTACGAAAAGTGCAAACTAACTCCATATGTTGGTCCGGTGTTATGTGGCGCTAATAAAAATCTGATTTACCCTATTGGACAGTGCACTGTTCGAGTTCTGATCGACGGAATTCGCCATCCTATACAGCTTGCGGTGCTTTGGTCGTGTGCTCAACAGATTATAATAGGCTGGGACTTCTTGTGAGCTGCTTCCGCTGTCATTTCGTGTGGTCCGCACGTTATTCGCATTACGGACACCGAGCATTTTAGTGCTTACGATTTCTCATCGCCTCATCTTGTCGCAGCTGCGGATTTCGTGCTGCCACCAGCCCAAGAACGTATTCTCACTATTAGGTCAAGAGATACTATAGACGGCGACGCAGTGGTTATCCCTGATCAGCGCTGCATCTTTCGAGGAATCGCCATCGCCTGTGATCTAGTGCGGTTTTCACGTGGTCATGCCAGTCTCACCGCCTACAACACGACATCGGAGACGCAGCTACTACCGGAGGGGTCCACTGTTGCCAGCCTTATCGACACGGCACCGGTATGTGTCGCCACTGTATCGTCTCCCTCGTCAGTCGCAAAGTGTAAGGAAGGAAGGAAAACATTTATTGTCAGAAAAAATGCCCCGACCTCCCCGAAGGGGAATCGTGAGGAAATGCGAATGCATTTCGCGCGCTTCACTCCATTTATATATGGTGGTTGTGGTTCGAAGAAGGAAAAGGCGCCTAATTTCTGCAGCCCGGTCGGGAGCACGGCGCAGCGCCTGTTTTTTTTTTTTGCTTTTTTTTCCGTTTTTTCATTTTTTTTAATTTTTTTTTCATTTTTAGATTTATTTTTCTTTTTTCTTTTTTATTTTGTGTCCATTTTTTTATTTTTTTTATTTTTCTTATTTTTTACATTATTTTTTTACTTGTTTTAATTTTTTTTATTTTTTATTTTTTTTCATATATATATATATATACGGGAGAGTGGGGCGCAGGGAGGAGAGAGAGCGAACGGCGAGAGAAGGAGCGGCGAAGCACTGCACCTACCCTCTCCTACACTCTCTCCATACACGCGGGAGCTCCGCCGAGCTCGCGATGCGAGCGCCCTCACACACCAGAGCGCGCTCCTCCTCTCCACTCACTCTCCGCTACTCCACCCGCACCACCTGCTCCGGTTGCTAGGGGCGAGGATAAGCGCGCGCGCCCGCAACTGTTGCTATGGGAGAGGGAGTGAGAGCGGAGAGATAACACCTGCCGCGGACAGCGCCAACGCCGCACGACGTGGGATGCCTGACATAGCTCGACTATGAAATGCATTCGCATTTAAAAGGTTTGTGGTACGGGCTAGCATGGTCCGCAAGTCCCATCTAGCAGTGCTGGCTGTCCTCAGTCCAGGACGCCACAGACAATTGCCGCCCTGCGGGCCCTGTCGATCAAAGCCCACGGGGAGGTTCATCTAATGCTTTCAAGGCCACCTTGAGTACAGATTTGACTCCAACCCAAACCCATGACTTACTGGCCATTTTAACGAAACACCAAGCTTGCTTTGATGTTGGTTCGGATGGCTTGCGCCAAACTACGGCGGCCTCTCATCGCATTGACACAGATGGGTCTCGTATCATTCGCCGTCGCCCTTACCATGTGTCGTCTACAGAACGCAAGGTTATCGAAGCACAAGTCAATGACATGGTTGTACGCAACGTTATCAGGCCTTCAGCAAGCCCTTGGTCTTTTCCTGTTGTCCTAGTTAAGAAAAAAGGTGGGTCAGTGAGATTTCGCGTTGATTACAGGGCACTAAACAAAATTACCCGGAAGGATGTATATTCTATGCCTCGGATCGACGATGCCCTTGACACCTTACAGGGTGCTGAATACTTTTCAAGCCTCGCCTTGCAATCTGGCTATTGGCAGATCACAATGAATGAGTCTGATAAAGAGAAGACCGCATTTGCTACACCTGATGGCCTCTTCGAATCCCATGTGATGCCTTTTGGGCTCTGCAATGCCCAGCCACATTTGAGCGAATGATCGATACGGTACTGCGGTGCTTAAAATGGAAGACCTGTCTTTGTTACCTGGACGACATCGTCATCTTTTCGTCCAGCTTCTCACAACACCTAGAACGTCTAGACGAAGTACTAACGTGTTTAGCCAAAGCCGGTCTCCAGCTAAATAACAAGAAGTGTCGGTTTGCGCAGCATCAAAGTGTTGGGTCACGTCGTCAGCAAGCGTGGCATTGAACCTGATCCTGGAAAGGTGGCCGCTGTCTTGCACTTTCCTAAACCCATGACGCTAAAAGACCTTCGCAGCTTCCTCGGCTTAGCGAAGTCACCGACTTTGCCCTGCGTGCCATTATATTGCGCCACGGCGCCCCTCGTGTTCTCCTTAGTGACCGTGGCAAGACATTTCTTTCCCACGTTCTCGCTGAAGTCCTACAGGCGTCTGACACCATCCATCAGACCACCTCGGCATATCATCCGCAGACCAATGGTCTCACCGAGCGTTTTCATCGAACTTTGTCAGACATGGTCTCTATGTATGTTCAGCCCGATCACAAGAACTGGGACACAATACTACCTTTCGTCACGTTTGCTTACAATACTGCCATACAACGCACGGCCATACAATATATCTATCTAGCCGCCTACGTCGGGGTGCTCTCGTGATCGCCTCTTTAACATCGTGTCGACCAAAATTGGTGTGGGATAAGAGAGCTTGAGGAATATGACTGTCTGGTCACGGCATGAGTAACGTGGAAATCCTGTCGCGTACATCGTCAAACCCTTTCTTCCAGACACGTGTGGCACATACCCTTATACTACGGGCCGCGTTACGCGGGTATGCGCTACAAGTGATTGGCAGTTTATATCTGCCCCTGAATGGCAAGGAGAGATATTAGTGATTTAAATGTGAAATTTCTAAGAAAAGATGACATCGGCAGCATAGACTCGAGGAATGCAAATATAAAAATTCGACAGATCCCACGCACCTTGGGAATCGATGGTATGCGAAGCATGCGGATGGAAGGTGACTGCGTGGTAATTATTTTATTGGGCGAAACGTTACGAAATGAAGCTAAAGATATGAACAAATATGAACGCACAGACATATGTTGAACAGTCGCATAGTTTTTTATGCTTTATAACCAGTTGTATACAGTTGCGTAACGATTGCAACAGCAACATGGGTATTAGCAACACACGAAGCGGTAAGCCGATATGTAGCACTTGTGCTCGCGAGGATGGCAGCCCTTGACACTGCCACATAAATGAACTTCCGTGGATGGTTCTAACTTTATACTACGTTAACCCGACGTGACGGCTGTATCATAAGAGTACATGTGTAATATTTATAAAATTAGATGGCCAGCACTGCCACCACAACTGTCGTTTCCCGAAGATTAGGGACTTTTTCAAAAGCAGTTCCTAGACCTGGCGTGGCTCTGTGCTAGAATGCTTCATTGCCACGCAGAATGCTCGGGTTCGATTCCTGCTGACACACTGACATTTATTCTTTGCATTCGTTGGGTCAACGCTGCCGATGTCAGTATCATGTTCTCGCTGTTCCTGCGTGAGATATAAAATGTCAAACACTTGTGGCGCATGCCCATAGGCGTGCGCAGGCTTCCCTTCAGGGGGGGCAGAGGGGGGCGAAGGTTCATCGCAGCGCCCCCCCCTCCCTATTAAGTCAATGTATGGGGGCAGAATTTGCGCCCCCCCTCTCTCAGAGGACTAGGGAGGGCGGCCGACCCCCTCTGCCCCCCTCGTGCGCACGCCTATGCGCATACCCACATACCGTGGCCAATAGTTTACGGGTATGCGTCACACGTGTCTGCAGGAAACTGTTTGACGACGTACGCGACGGGATTGTGACGTCATTCATGTCATGACCAGCGAGTCATATTCGGCGAACAATCTTACCCTCCCATACTAATTTTGGTCTACCCGAAGTTAAGGGGCTGATCACTGGAGCACCCAGACGTAGGCGGCTAGATAGATAGATAGATAGATAGATAGATAGATAGATAGATAGATAGATAGATAGATAGATAGATAGATAGATAGATAGAAACTCTCAAAGTGTCTGCAGTACGCAAATGCTTCGCATTTAGAAATCTGAATCTCAGCAAGAATCAAACCCAAGCCTTCTCCGTGGCAGTCAGGCATTCTAACAGTGAGCCATGCTAAGCCTTGAAACTGCTTTGGAAAAAAGACACTATGCAGGTGTAAGGTCGGTGCAACTTCAATTGTTGTTTCAATGCTGCCTATTTAATCTCATAACAAAGCAAGAAACATTACCTATGTTAACCTATGACACAGACGTCATGCCAGGTAAACGTAAATAGTAGTGCCAATGTTGACTGCATTTTATGGCAGTCTGATAAACATTATATTGGTATTTCTATGATTCAGCAAGCTATATTTAAGCGCTCTTCGACTCTGCGCGTATACGCTAACGAAAGTTACGAGTGACATACACGTCGTCACTCCGTAAAGCCCACTTCATTTCAATAAAATTGACGTCTGTCCTCTAACGTGAGTGCTGACGTTATGTCAGACCATATGTCATTCAGCGTAGTCACCAGTACACGCCAGTGTAGTTGACGTTCCTGGTACGCCCACGATGTGTACGCAGCTTCTGCACTTGGTGCCTATCTACCTTGTGACGCTTTCCTCAAGGACAAAAAAGTCAGCACAGGCAATTACTCGCCGGCTGCTCCGCATGAAACCGATTCCCACGAGGCCTGGGATATGCTGAATTTTATGTTATTCTCTGGTGAGCAACTACTGATGCTTCCGGTTACATTCCGAGGGATAAACTGTTAAGCCCATTAAATCGCATTTACTCCTAGTGGGGATGCATGCTTATTTCGAACATGCTTTTCATATTTTGAACACATGGTCAGAGCTTCTCGCTGAAGCACTGCTTACCTACTTGTAACACAAAAGATGGACAAAGTATAAATGAAAACAAATGCTTTAGTATTTTGTTGCTTTGCAGCAAAGTGTCTGCACACGCAGAGGTAAAGTGGCCGCACACCGCTGCAAGCACTATGCATGCGGCATAATACATCAAACTCTTTTTGCGTCTTTGGTGGAAAAAGAATGTCCAATTCTCAGCACAGGGCAATCAGTGTCAGCAGGGAAGAAACAAATATTATTCTTCAATTTTGAATGACTCGAGCTGCAGAGAGCTGTTGATTCCACCAAGCTAGAGCCTTCGAATGTCCCCCAGGCATATGATGTGAAGGATCTCGTTGCTGGAATAAGAAAATGAAGTATCAGGTTTTACATGCCCTGACAAATATATTGTGGAACAACGTACAGGCAGCAGGACTCTTCTTCATTGACCCTCGAGCTTGAGCCCCGCTGTTCTGACCCAAGAGGTGATGATGAGTATATACAAGTGCGAAAGTGAAGTGTAGGAATAATGCTCATACTAATTCTCCGGTGCGCCAAGGCAGCCAGCCAGGCCCCGACATGGACTGCGTGGAGGCGTCGAACGAAGTGCCTCTGAACCGCGACAGCGACGGTCAGAAGAAACTTCAATGGGGTAATAGGATAGTTTACAGGGGCTATTGGTTCACTAATTATATAGGGTCCAAGGAATCACGACTGACACTTTTCACACAATTCGGGAACACGAGTAGGCGTTCAAAGGAGCACTTCTTTGCCTGGACGGAAAGTGAAAGACGGCATGATGATCGGAAAGTGAGTCCTAGCCCAAGACGATATCATGCGAATATGGTCAAAAAACAAAGAATGCAAAACGTTGTGGATGACTAGCCGAGCTGTGCACTCCACAGAAGGTTAGATGTGGTGCGTAGTTGCCGTACGGAGAGAGCCGTCGGAAAGTGGTATCGTAAGCTTCTTTAACTTGCGCCACAGTTCACCGCTGAGCACAGACACGGCAGCACCAGTGTCAACGAGGGCTTGCGCAGCTACACCATCAATATGCGGGGTTATTTCATTAGCGGATAAAAAATCGAGGCATTCAAGCTCAGCTCTTGCCTCAGGAACTACGATGGTCAGTTTTCCGCTTGGGCGGGTGGCGGCCAACGAAGCATCGGAGAAAGGGAACAGTGCTGTGGTGAGGTCGAGCGACGCCTCTCGAAGCCGGGGTGACCCGACGACGGCTGATGCGACGTGGGGGCGGGAAAAAACGAGTGTGGTGGCTCGGGATGATACCAGCCCTAACCTGCCTCACCAGCACTTGGGTGGTAATCACGACGATGACAGTAACGCACGAGATGGCCAGGGAGACAGCAGAAGTAGGGGATTGGCCTGTTGTCTCGTGTTCCAAGATAAGTTGACGGTCGGGTGGGAGGCGAAAAGGATATGTGTCCGGGCGCACAGGTGCACTCGCTGCGCAAAAGGTATTACGCTCTCGAGCAGGCTCCGTGACGAGTGATCAAGACGGCGACGGTCGTCTTGCGACCTCAGTCTAAGTCAGACGTTCGGACATAGGCGACGGATGGTAGGTGGGAAACAGAGCGCCAGAAACTTGCTCTTCTATCGCTTTTCGGAGCGTTGGGGCCAGCGTGTGTGCACTGGTCGGAACCTAGGGCACAAGAGACAATTGTCACGCCACTTCTTCATGGACGAATTGCTGGATGTGTTGCTTTAGTGTGATCTGTTCGGTAGAAACAACGTCCACGCTTAATGCAGATGTGGTGGTCGTGTCGAGGCTCGGAAGTGTCGTAGAAGGGCGCTCTCTCCGCAGCTCGTTCAAGGGGAAGCGCTTTACTGTTTTCAAGGGGAAGCGCTTTACTGTTTGAGGCAAGGTCGGGTTGCCTTAGAACGCGTAGCTATAAAGCGAGATTCTCTAACGAAGAAGAACAATGTACATGCTGTGGGGGAACTAAGGAAACGATGGAACATGTACTGATTGAATGTGGCGATATCCACCCAGATATACGTGTGGGCACGAGTCTACATGAAGCCTTGGGTTTTAGGGACAACAATGGAAAGCTGAACACGTCCGCGATAGAAATAAGTAAGAGACGGTTAGAGTATTGGTGGCAGAAAAGTAGAGATAAAGGACAAAAATGAAGAAGGGGGAAAAATAAGGTCATTCTGCCTTAAGAAGCAGAGAGATGGACCGTGAACTTATATTTTTTTTTTTGCTGTAATAACATAGATTTAATCAATGTAGATAAGGCATTAGGCCAACATAAAAAAGAAAGTTTTTTTTCGAGCCTGGTGGCAGACATGTCACCGCCCCGTTATAAATGGGACGCTCATAGCATCCATCCATCCATCCATCCGTCGTAACTCTGACAGTACTGAGTCACCTGTGTGACAGTTTGGTGGTTTTTTGCAACGAGCAGGTGAAATGCGTCGTCCTCGATACCTTTGATAATATGCCGGATTTTGTCAGTGTCAGACATTTCGGGATTGATACGATGGCAGAGGTATACAACATGATCAATATAGGAGGTGAAGGTGTCGCCAGACCGCTTGTGTGCGCCCACGCAAGCGCTGTTCGGGTTGGCCGAATACTTTGCAAAGTGCGTCTTAAAGGTTGACCGAGTGGGAACGTGAGCTTGATTGTTGTGAAACCACAACTGCGCCACACCCGCAAAATAGTAGTAAAGGTAGCCAGGTTTGTCGGTGTCATCCCTCTTATTGTGCGCGCTTACCATTTCACGTTGGGACAGCCAGTCTTCAGTGTCTTGGTCGTCGGTGGCGTTGAAAATCACCGGATCTCGCTGTCATGGCATGCCAGAATAAGTGACAGATGGGGTTAGGGCAGCAGGTGGCTGGGCCAAGTCGTCAGGCATTGGCGAGGCGGGGTGTTGGGGTAGAGTCTGGGAACGGAGCTTAAGGGTGAGAAAACCAGCACTCTCCACCAATTGATAGAATGCATTTAGCAGTAGAATTAATGCAACCGTTTTATATGACGAACAGCAGCGAGACAGCAGTCAGTGGCCTCACCAGAAGCAGCCCGAGCATTGACCACAATAACCGTCTTCTTCGTCGTTCCTCTACGAATAACCGTATTTGTCACTACAGTAATGCCAATGACAATGACATTTCTTTTCGCACCAATATAGTGAACGATACGAAGGGACGCGCGGCTAAAGCTGCCATTGGACAGCTTGACGAGGCCGCCGGCCCCTTCATTGGGGATAACAGCACCGATATATTATCAATATAGCAACATAAATCAACAATATATAACACAAGTCACATGCAGCATAATGATGAAAATAACGAAGTCACGACGCTCTCGCTTATGTGACGCAGGAATTTTAAGCAAAAACGCCTTCATCTTGTGATCAATACAGCGTCAATGGTCCCGCAAAATCTTGGGCTGATTACATTTTGATAATTGGATTATTAAAATTGCAACGTACGCTCCTCTGTTCGCATGTTTCTTATTTGGAAAATATTCGAATAAGATTCAGTACTTCTAACATACACAATTCCGTTCAAGTACCGAATACTATAGAACGCTATTCCATTATTTCTTGGAAGTCTTCGAATATTCGCACACCCCTTCACACGAAGTTAGGGAAGCGACCACGGCAGCTACGTGACGTAGATGGCTAGATAGATAGATAGATAGATAGATAGATAGATAGATAGATAGATAGATAGATAGATAGATAGATAGATAGATAGATAGATAGATAGATAGATAGATAGATAGATAGATAGATAGATAGATAGATAGATAGATAGATAGATAGATAGATAGATAGATAGATAGATAGATTAGAAGAAAGGCATCGCATTTTAAACAGGATTCGTAGCTTAAGTTTTTTGTTTTTTCAAAGTTTTGGTAGTTCCTACGCGATCATTTGGTATGGTACTTACAATAAAACAGTTTTGCCTAAAGTACGTGAAGTAACCTTAAAAAGCATTTCTTCTAAAAATTCATCTTAAGTATTCTTGAAGGGTTAACTATAAATGCCGAAAAATTTAGCGGTCCAACCGAAACAACCACGGAGGTTCTTCAGGATATGACAGCTATGCGGTGCGTAATTTTACTGGCTCCGGTAGAACTGCTTTAGTGTCCTCTATGTGCTGAAATAATGCTATAGCGACAAATTGTAATGACACGCGACGAACGGCAAGCAGATCGAAACTTGCAGCTCGCACCTCAAGCCGAAAGGACGTACGAAATTAGCGTACACACAGACAAGCGTGGATTAACTGTGACAGCTCGACACTTAGCGCGCTGCTCAAATGCGAAGAAAGACACACGAAACGAACGCACAAGTATACCGTGGACGAGCGCGAACAACTGTCTTAATTGTTACTTCGTGTGTGAGCAGCGCGCTCCTTTCGTAAACGTGGCATCTGCGGTGAGCGAAGTGACCTTCGTGCAGTGGCGTACCAACTCTTTCGCGAGTGGGGGGGGCAAACCTACTTCACTTGTAGGCCGTGGTGTGTGCGTCTGTATATATATATATATATATATATATATATATATATATATATATATATATATATATATATATATATATATACATGGGGCGTTCGTCAGCGAGGAAAAAAAACCTGAAAGACGGAGAGCCGCCGGCACGGGCAGGTTAATGTGTGTATTGGCTGCGAGGGGCAGATAAAAAGGGCGGCCTGTAGCAAGCGACGAAGGAAAAGCGGAAAAGAGAACAATTGCCGCTTCTACCTAACCATCTGAACTCCGTATGTGCGCTGACTACTTCAACCGATTGCCACAGCACATGGGATATGCTGAATTTTAACACCAAGGTGTTTTATACAAGGGTCCACCAAAATTTCAGTGAAGTATTTCCGTCATGGAAATGACGTCGAAAAAAATGTACACGATCGGATGTTAAAGGAGCACTGACACAAAATTTCGAAGGCAAGATAATGAGTGAAATAGATGTATGTGGAGACATAGACAACGCCTACGAAATATCAAGGGCAAATACAGCCTAGAACATATTTAAAATCAATTTCAAAGTGCATGCCACACGACTGAGCGAGATGCGAGCCCCTCGCGACGCCGACATCAACGCGGTAGCAATGTAAACTAACTACGTCACGATTTTGTGTTGGCTGGTTGTTGGTTGTGCCCTTGCGCTACCTGCGATTTCTTCCTCCGTGCCTGACGTAGGCGGCGCCCGCTCTCGCTCGCGCCGCCTACGTCACAGTTCTGCGTGGTCACGTGGCCAGCTGCGTTTATCTTGCTACCGGAACTGCTCCTGACTAGCTCGGTGCTCTTTGAAACCGAAACTGCGACTGGGCGCTCTAAAACGTCTGTAAATAACTAACCGTCGCGCACTCGCGCAAACGAGGTTTCCAGCCGTGATAAGTGGATCGTAAGCTACCTATTGCAACAAAAAAAAAAACAAGGTGCAAAATTTTTGTGTCAGTGCTCCTTTAAAGAAAAAAAGTTCCGTGAAAGGGCATAGAACCGACGATGTCTCGTTCCGCAGCAACAAGTTCCGAGCACGCTATCCACTGCGCCATGGCCACAGACTATCGACTTTACAAAAGCGCCTCTTATATCTCACACTTTCCTCTTACAGTGCTCTTGGTCAGCGAGGTGGTGTCACCCTGTTGGAGTGGTAAAGTAAACCAATTCGTCATTAGAGTGGCCTCCACGATTAGCGCCTCCAACGCGTGTTGCTACGCGTCCGTCCCATTCGGCACGTTTTCAATAGTAGTGCAATTTTGTCAACGCCTTAACACACCGCGAGGTGGCGACCTTAGCCCAAGCGTTGGTCTTGCTCATAGCGTCCATCTGAACCAAAAATAGCTCTGCGACGCGGCCCTGCCTCACCTGAATGCAATAACCACGTTCCTTGCTTACGCTCGCCCCGAGAAGAATGGCGACCTGGCTACAGGCGCGACAGGACCCGCTTAGGCGTTTCCCTCTAGTCCGACCGTGGTGTTCAATCCCACTTTAACATGCCGCAGGATGGCGACCTTAGCCCAATTTCTGCATCCAACATGTGACGGTCTTCAGGCTATCACGCCTCTTTCTCTGATTGCGCTCTGGCCGTTAACATCTCCAGCTACCACAATGGTTTGTTTAATCATTGACCGTCGTCGGAATGGAGACGTACCACCAAGTGTCAACGAGGGTGCATCCACTTAAACTGTGCTGTAGCTGGCAAACACCAAAATATAGATTGTGCAGACCCTCCTATTTCAATCGACAGTAAATATTCAATTACCTCTGTAAGGGCGCGTTTTACTTTTGTGCTATACTGATTCCTATGATGGAGGGATCACGCATGTCTTTTTTGCTTTTTTGATGAATGACGGCCGGTATACTTCTTCATAATAAGTGCTACACTTTCTTGCGTATATTCAGGCTTGTGTAGGTTGTAATTTGCCTTGTTTGCTAATAATCCAAACAGTGTTTGTAGCGCTATATTAACATTATTACTATTGTTATATTACTCTGATTGTCAATTTGTCAACCCTTTTCTCTAAAGAAATGAATAATTTGTCGTGTTTGGGACGTAGTACATTGTTTACACTCATCGTATATGTATTTACAACCTTTCTGAAAGGGCCCTCCGGCACCTTCATAAATACGCCAATACAAACAGTGTAACCAAAATGTTTCCTTAAGAAATGATTGCGATTTTAACGTTAAATTCCTCGTTGAATCCTTCCGCAATGGTAGTTAGCTGTTTATGATTGGTCGAAACATACTGGATCATGCACACAGCACCTGCTAGTTACGCGAGGCAACAAATGACGCGAAAATAACGCATCGCGTAATGACTACCTATGCACGACCACGTAAGAAATAAGAGAATTTACTATTCTCAATACGGCACATTGTTGGCCATTGGTTCTTCGCAATTTTGTAAAAAAAAATTTCTGTGTGCCATAATATCACCTGGTTACACGACGTCACGAATCTGGGAAATGTGGTGGCGTTTATTATGACGTATGCACACTAAACAGCGCATTCATGTGCTGAACAATACCTAAAACGTTTTGCAATAGCAGGAGAGTGTCTCCTTCTAAACAAAATTCAAGTAGACTGCCCGCCGATCACATTACCAGTGGCTACTTTTAACAGCTGGCGAGATGGATTCATATGAGTATAATAAATATTTTCAATTGCAGCATAATGACGATTAGCTGAGTGTGCGCGTATACAACTCTGTGAGCTCATTCTTGCTGAGAGAGAGAGGGAGAGAGAGAAATAACAAGGGCTGCGCGTGTAAGCTTAATTCCCGTCCGAGTGGTATTTTGAGCTGTAAAAGTGAATTTAAGTTGAATGAAAACCAACTAGCCCGACTGGTAATTAAGTCTCCTTAGTCCAGAAAACCACGGACCTTCACCATCTTCCAGGTCCGGTGGATCAAGTTGCGGAGCAAGCTTAAAATCTGAGCTTCCCACTGTGCTCGAGTCCACCGCTTTATTCGTCACCTTGTTGGAAGATGCCACCATCTCTAGAAGCCGTCATGAGCAACGCTGATCAGGTTGATCGGAGACTAAAGCCGAAACTTTTTTTTGGCGCTTCCAGTACGGCAAAACTAAAAGATTAAAAACACTTCGTCACACTCATTGGCTCGCACCAGCTTCGACAGAGCAGCCGTGGTGCTATTCCTTTTCGATTAAAGAAAATGATTTTCCTGAAGAAGGAAGCGGTTAGATCGGTCCATAAAACGTTTGCTCGTTCCCACCTGTATTTGCATCACCGATGATTTAAATTTCAGTCCAGGCTCAGTAGAGTAAAGGCATGAACGAGTGATCTAATGTTCCCCTGCTCAGCGCTAGCCCGCTCTGCAACGCTACAGCACAAGGCGCGCGAAAGCATCGCATAGGCGGCCCGCACCGCAAATAGCCTACGAGGAAAATCTTCACAACGGAAGGGTAGGAAAATTTTCACTATATGATTAACTGATTACTGTGCTGGAAAATTTCACCTCAGTTGTTGGTTTCTCAGCGTACAGGCGACAGTGACCACTGTCGAAAGTGGGGGGCTGAGCCCCCCTAACTTTTCTCAGTGGGGGGGGCTCGCGCCCCCCTTGCCCCCCCGGCTGATACGCCTATGCCTTCGTGCATTCTCTAACCACTATAACTTCAAAGCAAGCTTGCGGTGGAAGCACAAGATGTACAAAGCGCCCCCAGTCAGGATGTAAGCGCGCCCGCACGAGCGACAACGCCTTGTGAGGGCGAGCGAACCCTTCACAACGAGAGGGGTGACAACCTATAGAGCGCTCCCATCGCGCCACCTTCGCGCCATCTCGCTAGTAATGACGAAAACGCACTGAAGTCGTCGAGCTCTGAGGACCGCCAGCGGTATATGGTGTATATAAATAGACTGCCGTTAGCAAGCTGGAGAACATACGCTCTGTGGTTAGTGGTTTCACGGGTCGACGCCCAGCGATGGAACTTTTAAGGCGAAAGCCTTTAATGTCTCATGCTCACGTCCGTCCGTCCGTGCCCGTCCGTCCGTCCACCCGTGTCCGTCCGTGTCCGTCCATCCGTCCGTCGTGTCCCCGTCTGCCCCTGGCATCTCAACGTCTTCGCCCACGAGCCGCCGCTCTATCGTCGTCGCCAGCCAGCCCACGTCAACTCGACCAGTCAAGCATCCGTGTTTTGGTCAGACTGAACTCGGGTTCTTCTCCGCTCGGCCGCTCAGCCGCGTTAGAGCTAGACTATCTAGTTTAGATAATTGAACTTACGTTTTGGTTGTAATTAGGAGTGGTTTACCGTGTGCAGTGAACTTCTTACTAAGTGTAATTTTCTGTACATATATAGTTTTCACTTTAATTCTTGATTAAATGTTTCGTGTCTTGGTTTGTTAAACCGACTGCTTTGTCAATAAGACTCTCAGTGGCTCAGCCATAGAGGGCCGTTACGAACCAAAACAAGAATTTGCACCACGACACCCAAGGTGCACATCTGCTTCTTCAAGACTCCTCGTAGAAGTTTCGCAGCTTTTAAGACGAAAGCCTTTAATGTTTCATGCTCACGTCCGTCCGTCCGTCCGTCCGTGTCCGTACGTCCGCCCGTCTGTACGTGCCGTCCGTCCGTCCGAGCCCTGGCACGGAGCCAGGTGGCCGCCGGCGAGCGCAAACGGGCGCCGGTAGCGTCGGACTCTACAGCGTTCGCGCTTTGCTTGCGTAGCGTCGCTGTGCTAAGCGTTTGGAATAATTCTGACCGACGCCGTCACAATGGAAACAAGCGTTCACGGAACACACTTTGGAATTTACAAAGGGTCCGGCAATTTAGGCGCTGGAACACGGATGGCGTTTCCACGATGCGCAAAGCGCGAGAAAATACGAACGCATGCGAACGGAGGAATAAGATTAGTCTCACGTCTCGGTGCGACTCGCGGTAGGAAATTAAACAAGAAAACACGCAGACATTCGGTTTGTGTGTTATCCCACTGAGAGTGCAAAAAAAAAAAGACATGGTATAATCAGTCGAATGGCCACACGCTTTCGCCGTACACACTTTGGAATGTACAAAGTGTCCTTCAATTTTTTTTCTTCAAGTTTTAAATGCGAAGCATTTCTTAGCGAACTTCGGCCACTTTGACAGTATCTATCTATCTATCTATCTATCTATCTATCTATCTATCTATCTATCTATCTATCTATCTATCTATCTATCTATCTATCTATCATTCTAGCCACCTAGGACTTTGTGTTCTACTGGCCATATCGTTAAGGGGATTTATGCCAAAATTGGTACGGCATAAGATGACTGTATGAGGAACATGAATGACTAGTCATATTGTGAAAATCTTGATAACTTGTCATGAAAGTATGATTTACACGCCATGGCCATAGTTCTCCTGAGATCGTTTTTTTAACTTGATATATCCAAAAATTGGTACGATGAGACATTTCTGCATGACCAACATACATGACAGGTGGTAATATGAAAATCATGACGTGTATGTCATGTACAACACGATTTACATGCCATGCTCATGGTGCGATGACGGCCGTTTCGCTCGCTTGATATACACCGAGTCTGGTATTGCGTAACCTGACTGTATGACAAATATTAATGAGAAGTGGTAATATGAAAATCATGACATTTCATGAGCAACATGACTTGCATGCCTGCCCATGGCACGCTCGCGGTCGTTTCGCTAGCGTGGTATACGCGAAATTTGGTATTGCGTGACGTGATCTACGATGAACTTAAATGACAAGTGGTAATATGGAAATCATGACATGTCATGTGCAACCTGCCTTGAATGCCATGCTCATGGCACGCTCGCGGCCGTTCCGCTAGCTTGATACACACAAAAAATTGAAGCACACTTTGTACATTCCAAAGTGTGTTCGGCGAAAGCGTGTGGCCATTCCACTGACGGAAAGACGGACGGACACACGGACGGACGGACGGACAGACGGACATCCGGACGGATGGACGGACGGACATCCGGACGGACGGACAACCAAACGGACGGACGGACGGACATCCGGACGGACGGACGGATGGACAGACGGACATCCGGACGGACGGACGGACATCCAAACGGACATTCGGACGGACGGGACGGACGGACGGATATCCGGACGGACATCCGGACGGACGGACGGACAGGCGGACATTCCGGAGGGACGGACGGACATCCGGACGGACGGACATCCAAACGGACGGACATCCGGACGGACATCCGGACGGACGGACAGACGGACATCGGGACGGACAGACGGACGGACGGCCGGACACCGGACGGACGGACGGACGGACGGACGGACGGACGGACATCCGGACGGACGGACAGACATCCAAACGGGCGGGCGGACGGACATCAGGACGGACGGATGGACAGACGGACGTCCGGACGGACGGACATCCGGACGGACGGACGGACGGACGGACGGACACCGGACGGACGGACATCCGGACGGACAGACGGACGGACGGACACCGGACGGACGGATATCCGGACGGATGGACGGACAGACGGACGGACGGACGGACACCGGACGGACGGGCACCGGACGCCGGACGGACACCGGACGCCGGACGGACACCGGACGGACGTGAGCATGAGACATTAAAGGCTTTCGCCTTAAAATTGGTATTGAGGGACGTGACTGCATAACCAACATAAGTGGCAGCTGGGAGCATATAAAAATATTGGCATGCTTGTCATCTGCAATGCCATTTACATGCAGTGTTCATGGTGCGCTTGCGTCCAGTTCGCTAGCCTGATATACAGCAAAATTGGTACGGTGTGACGTGACTGTATGATGAATATAAATGACAGGTCCTAAAATGTAAATAATGACATGCAGATTGTGTACAGCATGATTTGCTCCTTGCTGGCTTCTTCGCATTACATCGATTCCACAGTGCGTGGGATCCGCCGGTTTTTGCTTTGGAATCTGTTAGTTTATATTTTACAATGTCATATGCGTGACGGAAATACATTAGTGGATGCCGTGGTGGATTCCGGCATAAAACAATTGTGTTAAAAAAACTTTGGTTCACGTGGATGTCTAACACAGGTCAGCTCGACGGGAAACAGGTGTTCTACCATAAAACGACGCCATTGCTTCCTATTGGTTTTCACAAACCAATCCGAATGTCCTGCATTTATTTAATTATTTACTTATTTATTTATTTATTTATTCATTTATTTATTTACTTATTTATTTATTAGTGCAACCTAGATCGCCTAAGTGGGCATTATTGTAAGGGGGGTAAGGAAGAAAAAAAAACACACAGTTGTACATTCGAAAATGGCACACATTTGCGCAGCAGTGCCTGCGCATTTCATGAAAAGAACACATCTTGTAATGACGAACAAAAAGCATCGGCTGGAAGATCAACGACAGATGCATCCAACTTATTTCATTCACGAGTAGTAAAAGGGAAAAAAAAAGAATTAGCACAAACACCGGTACGACAGCTGACCCCACGAATTTTTTTCGAATGATCTTTTCTATGTGACACGTAGTATGGGCTGATCATGTGTAAACTCTTTTTAATGGGAATTTCATCAAAATATATTGAATGGAAAAAACTTTAATCGCAAGAATTTTCTGCGCTGCTCAAGAAGTTTCCATCCTAAGTCACTTTTAATGCCGGTAACACTGGAGTTAAAGTTGTAATTGTCACTGACAAAGCGTGCAGCACGGTTTTTGTATGCGTTCAGGTTCAGTTTGACTGTGAGGATCGCATACTGGATAGGCATATAGAAGGATAGGTAGGACATTTGTAACATACAAAGCTTCTTTCAGACTTTCTGGGGCAGAGTTTCAATTGCGTTTAATAAAGTTTAACATACCGTTGGCTTTGCCAGTTACGTAACCTATATGCTTATTCCAAGATAAATCAGCACACAAGTATACACCAAGGTATTTAAAATGTTCAACATGGTCAAGTTGTGCTCCTGACAAGCTGTAGGATGAATGAGAGGGTTTGCGCTTTGTTGTAAAACTAAGGGAACAACTCTGTTTTACATTCAAACACATCTTTCATTTCTCACACCACCTCACCACAGTGTCAAGGATAACGTTGTAAAGCACAGATATCGGCCGAACTGTGTATTGATTTATAAATAACACAATCATCTTCGTACAGCCTCACATCTGGTGTTAGCGACTCTGACAAATCATTAATATAGACCAGATAGAGTAAAGGACCACACACCGAACCCTGTGGCACCCCGGCAGTTACGCTGACGTATGAAGAGGAAGAACCATTTACCCGGACGGACTGTTTTCTAGAAGATAAATAATCCCTCAACCAACCATGAACAGATGCAGGCAGACCTAAAAAACGATAATATATGTAATAAAATGGCATGTGAAACGGTGTCAAACGCTTTTTGAATGTCTATAAATGCCGAATCGACTTAATAGGCTTTATCATATGAACTTAAAACATCATGAGAAAATTCGCACAGTTGTGTAACACACGAAAGACCAGACCTAAAAACCATGCTGAACTATACAGAAAAAATTATTTGTTTCCAAGTGCTTTATAAAACCACTATATATAACGTGTTGACGAGATTTACAGCATACGATGGTCAATGAAATTGGCCGGTAGTTGGCAACATTATTATTGTTTCCAGATTATGGTATTGCTACAAAATTTGCTAGCTTCCATTCAGAAGGCAGTTTCTGATCTTCAAGCGATTCTGAAAAGAAGATAGCTAAAAAAGGCGCTAAAGCTCTTGCACACCTCTTGAATACGTGATTAGAAATAGCATCAGGCCCTGGAGCCGAGTTTGGTTTAAGTCGTTCGAGCAGAGCGCACACACCACTAGCGGAGATAATGTTATCCATAGGTTCCAAATCCCTGTGGTGTCGTATATGGCATTACACCTTGAAATGATTCGGGAAACACAGACTGAAAATATCGGTTTAAGCAGGCTGCCTTCTTTGCGTCTTCCGAAAAGGTTTTTTCGCCCTCAGTTATGCCCGGATTGCCCACAGAGTCCAACTTATTGGATTTCACACACTCCCATACCTCCCTGGGATTAGTGGTCAGCTTTCTTTCCAGGGAAACAGGAAAAGCTATCTCTCACTTCTCCTAATTGTTTCTTTAAAATACGACTTAAGTCAGCGAGTTTTTCTTCAACATCAGCAGTTCTTGATGAACGGAAATGCTTGAAAGTGCGATTCTTTTTATTAATTAACTTCCTTAGGCTTGCGTTAATCCAAGGTTTATCAGCTCTCCGTTTCCCGGAAATAACCTTGGAAGGTACATGACTACGGACAAAACTAGCAAGGTAGGTTTTAAAAATTCCCAAAGACTGGCGATGTTCATGATCGAAGAACACTCTTGAAAATCAGTGAAAAACAAAGTAAAATTGTATGATATCACTTCATAGTTACCCTTTTCATAAATATAATTTGTTATCGGTGGCTTTCTTTTAACTTCAGGTTAGCACAAACCAAACTGCGAACAACTACCTCATGATCACTAATCCCCGTCATCGTTGTAACTGACCTAATGAAGGTGGAATGATTACAAAAAAACAAGCTCTAGTATGTTAGCACATAGCCGACTGTACCTTGTGGGAGAAGCAACAAACTGATGTAATGCGTGTTCGCTAATGAGCTCCTCAAGTGCCATGTACGGGCCGGACCGCGAGCGCAAGACTGGAGCATGACTAATTCAGTCACCATCAGGAAAGTTAAAATCCCCTCCTAGTAAAATATATTCAGTCCCTAACGTAGCCAGTGCTTCAGACAAAGCTTCCACTGGTTGTGCATTGTTGGACTTATGAGGCCGATAAAAAAATTTGGCAGATCCCAAGTACCATGGGAATCGATGTTATGCGAAGCATGCGGCGGTAAGGCGACTGGGTTGTAATTTTTTATAGAGCGAACGTTACGAAATGACGCTAAAGATATTTACAAATGGTGAACGCACAGACATCTTGAACAGTTGCATATGTCTCTATACAATTGACGTTAAGCGGACATGACTCCATCATAGGAATACATATATAATGTTTTTAAAGTCAGATAGCCACCACTGAAATTATAATTGTCGTTTCACTAACATTACGCCTGCACTAGGTCTTTTTCCAAATCAGTTTCGACACCTCACGTGATGTGTGGTATAATACTTGATTGCCACGTAGAATGCTTGGGTTCGATTCCCTGCTGGGCCCTGATTGCTATTCTTTTCATTCGTCGGGTCAACGCCACCGATGTCAGTTTTTCTTAACGCTCTCGCATTTAAACGAGCAATGTTTGGCCTCGCCGTTCCTTGGTAGATATAAATTGTCAAACACCGGTGGCTCATACCCGCATACCGCGGCCCGTGATTTACGGGTATGAGCCACGCGCGTCTGGAGAAATTAGTTTGACGACGTACGCGACGGGATTTTCACGTTAGTCAAGTCACGACCAGCCAGACTTATTCGTCAAATCGTCTTACTCTCCCACACTAATTTTGATCGACCTCAAGTTAAGGAAGTGATCACGAGAGCACCCAGACGTACGCGGCTAGATAGATAGATAGATAGATAGATAGATAGATAGATAGATAGATAGATAGATAGATAGATAGATAGATAGATAGATAGATAGATAGATAGATAGATAGATAGATAGATAGATAGATAGATAGATAGATAGATAGAAACGCTCAAAGTTCTTGCAGTACGCCAAGAAATGTTTCGCATTTAACAGCCCACCGCAACGTGTTGCGCTTGTGACAGCTCAATTTTACACCACTGGGCTTGGTACTGAAGGCTGGTAAGTGATACCGACACGCTTTTTAATCTGTTATCAACCAATATGAAAAACTCCCCCACCACACGAATCGCGATCTTTGCGATAGACGTTCATAATGCCACGTGGTGGGGACGTCGATGAAGGCAGCAGTTGGCGTGTCCAAGTTGAACTTCTATTTGGCCGAACTTGTGGCCGGGAAAATGGAAACTCTAAGTACAGCAAGCAATTCGCGCTGTACAATGGTAGCGTCGGCCGTCAATAAAAACACCGATCATCATTGGGACGCGCCGTGTTTTGTACCGCATGCGTCGAACTTTCCAGTCTTATCACTTGTGGTCGCGCAAGCTCTGGAACAATCTTGAGTGTTCGCGAGCTGTGCGCAATATTAACAAAACGATCTACTACAAACGTGAAGCTTCTCAAACACTGAGGCGCAATCTGCGCCGAGCATTGCTCACAGTCTTTGTGGGTTTAAACCGAGCACACCAATAACACGCGTGACAATATGTGCAGGAAAAACTTCTGTGTTGTAAATACTGCCGTCGAGCAACGACTCGGTGCCTAAAATTATATTGGCAATTGTAGTAGCTACAAGGTTTGAAAACGCATCCTTCTTATTTCTTAAGCTCTCACAGTTCATAACGACGAAGAGCAGTTCTGGCTGTTCGTGCCCTTGGCATCGAACGGAAGGATTTAATTGTTATTGCAGTGGTTCTACGTCATCACTAGAAGAATTGTACATACATGTTTGGGCCCCCTATAATCAGCTTGTTAAAACGAAGCCTGAATGTTTCTTCGCGCTCTTTGGCAAATGCGACCAGTTTTCGTCTTTCTAAACGGAGTTTGCTTGAGTAATCCTCGCTTATTGACAGCGTGGTTCCTCTTAGCTTGTGTGCATTCGCAAGTATATTTTGCTTTTCTTTGAAGGAACCAAATTGAGCTACAATGGGCCTTATTCTTCGAGGTAGAAAAATGGCCCACCCTGTGAGCTCATTCAATGTCCGATGACGCCACCTGGACACACAGATGGTCCGAGCAAAGAGACAGCACCTCACGTTCAGTCTTCCCAACTCTCGCCTGATGCGTCTTTCAATCCGTAAAAGATCAGGTTATTTATGCGTGACCTATTTTAAAGGTCATCCTGGCGCCTTTCAACCCGATCCAACTGGGTTGCACGTGAGGTGTTCTGAGATTTGCTTGTTGGAAATCAGCCCTTAACTCTTTTAGGCCACCGACGTCGCGTTAATTAAGGCTAGTCGAGCCGTAAGTTCTGTAAGCTTATTGTCA
>JALIZH010020578.1:0-20308 GCA_030522465.1 Rhipicephalus appendiculatus | reverse complement strand
CTGTAAGCTTATTGTCAGCAGCCTTCTGATTAGCTTTAACGTCTTTGAGCGCCTCGATAACCTTATTCTGACCGTCTTGTATTTTTGGCTGTGAACGCAATGACTTAAGAAGTTCCTCTTCTTATTCCACAGTGAACGGTCTCCCGGATTCAGCTCGACGTCGCCTGACAGTAACAAGCACCTCCACAGCAAGAAAACACAGCCCGTGATTTCTCTGCAATTGTCTCCGACAGGCGATGAAAATAAGCATGCACAAGACATGAAAGGTTGGGCCTCGGTGCCGTCTAACGAGGCCAGACATATCAATAAATGAAATCGTGACAGTAAGGCGTACTGACCTTAAGTATCCCGTCTTCATGACAGCACCGAAACCAAGCGGCGGCTGGCCAAACAGGCAATTAAATAATTCATGGTGACATGACGATACACGCAATGCCCAGGCTAGTTGAGTGATGATATGCTTGACATTCGGGAAGGCAGCTGTCAAATCCAGCGCAGCGGAACACGGCTGGCAGCCATGAAGCACCGGGCACCGTTCGGTGTAGCGTGGTTCGTTAATCCAAGTGGACGTGAATTGCGCATCGCACGAGACAACTAGCGCCTGCAAGTGCTGAAGGGCAAGAGACTGTAAGTATCCCGTCCTCATGATAGCACCGCCACCCAGCGGCGGCTGGCGAAACAGGCACTTATATAGTTCGCGATAGTTCAATAGTAATAGGGAGTTTTAGTTTGGCGTTCTTACGGCCCGCTCCGCTCCCGAGTTGGCCCGCTAAGCCGAAGCGAAGCTACGGGTGATTTTCTCGTTTTAGTTGAGCGTTGTCGGCAGCGGGACTAGCGTAGCGGACCCTTAGCAGCTACGGCGCCCTCTGGTGATGTTCAGCATCGCTAAAGAAATAGAGAATAACATTTAGTCGCATTTACAAACCGAAATGAGAACATATGAATTTATTTCTTCACGACGTATTTAGAAGTGCGCTTTAAATACGTTGGCGGTGTATATTTTCTTTACAGAGAAGCAAGCACTGACTTGATAATCGCCACCCGAAAGCCAGCAAGGTTGCGTTCCAGATCAATTGCAAGCCTTCCTTGTTTTGTTTGCTCTTTTGACGCGAGTGCCTTGGCGCTGTTCTTGTCTTCACCATTGAAACCATTGAAGCTGCACGCACGAGAGAGGGCGCGCGCTTCGTCCCCCTTCCGCTTGCGAAAATTGGCAGCGACGCTCCGCGCTCCGCTTAGGCAGCCCGTAAGCGGAGCGTGGGCCTCGCTCCGCTAACAAGGCCGCTAACCCGCTTACGGCCGTAGCGGAAGGCGCATGCGCACTCGCGTTCCCGCTCTGCTTAGGTGCTGAGCGGAGCGTAAAAACTCCAAACTAAAAGCTCTATAATATCAGGATTTTCCTCAACGCATGCAATGTAGCGTGGCAGAAGCGTAGAATCGCGGAAGGCGTCAGGACATGCGAAATGCACAACGAGGGAGAGGTTGAAAAGCCCACCGATAACAATCGCTCCGATGCTTTTAATTATCAGCAAAACTTCTACAAAGTGAGCAGCTGCGTAGGTTATCGTGTTGCCTCCCGTACGCTTAGTGGATGGGTACTTCGCCGATTCCAAAAGGAAGAATTGTGGCGTACACTCTGAGTCAAAACAGAACGGGGTATGGGGGTTGCTCCATTGAGGGAGTAACTCCATTGCCACTCCGACTGTCCGTTTGAGGAAGCAACGGCAAGGAGACAAACTGTTGGCCCCCAAGCAGTTATCCTCTTGCAGGATAAAATGTTAGTCGCCGCTGTTGCTCTCCAAGGATGCTCTCTAAGTTCACGCCGTTACTGTTCGTCTTTGCCAGTACTCTCGCGTTTTACTTGCGAAGCATTTCTAAGCGATCTGCAGGCACTCTGAGCGTTTCTATTTACTTATCTATCTAGCCGCCTACGTCTGGGTGCTCTCGTGATCGCCTCTTTAACATCGTGTCGACCAAAATTGATTTGGGATAAGAGCGCTTGAGGTATATGACTGTCTGGTCACGACATGAGCAACGTGAAAAATCTGTCGCGTACATCGTCAAACCCTTTCCTCCAGACACATATCGCACATACCCTTGTACCAAGGGCCGCGGTACACGGGTATACGCTACAGGTGATTGACAGTTTATACCTACCCTTGTTTATACCTACCCTTGAACTTAAATGTGAGAGCGTTAAGAAAAGCAGACAACGGCAGCGTAGACCCGACGAATGCGAAGTTAAAGAGTCAGGATCTCAGCAGGAATTATACCCAAGCGTTCTGCGGGGCAATCAGGTATTCTACCACTGAGCCATGCCAGGCCTTCAAACTGCTGTGGAAAAAGATACTATGCAGGCGCAAGGTCGGGGCAACTTCAATTGTTTTTGCATTGCTGGCTGTCTACTCTGATGAAAAAGCAATAAACGTTACGCATGTAAACCTAGGACACAGACCTCATGCCGGGTTAACGTCAATTGTAGTTCAAATGTTGGCTATACACTTGTATAGCAGTCTGATAAAGGTTATATTGGTATTCCTATGATTCAGCCAGCTATATTTAAGCGTTACTAGACTCCGGGAGAGCACACTAACGCAAGTTACGAGTTACATGCACGTCGTGACAACGTAAAGCCCACATCATTTCGATAATACCGACGTCTGTGCTCTAACGTGAGTGCTGACGTTGTGTCAGACCATAGGTCATTCAGCGTAGTCGCCAGTAGACGCCAGTTTAGTTGACGTTCCTGGTAAGCCCCCGATGTGCACGCAACATCTGCGCTTAACTTCTATCCACCTCGTAACACTTTCCTCAAGGCGAAAAAAAAATCAGCATAGGCAATTACTCACCGCCTGCTCCGCATGAAACAGATTCCTACGAGGCGTAGGATATACCGAATTTTTTATAGTTATTCTCTGGTGAGCAACTCTTCATGCTTCCAGTTATATTCGAGGGATAAACTGTTGAGCTCTTTGTATCTGCACAGTTATCCTAGTGGGGATGCATATTTATTTCGAACATGCTTTTCAGACTCTGAACACATGGGCAGAGCTTCTCGGCCGAAGCACTGCTTGGGTACTTATAACACAAGAGTTGGACAAACTATAAACGAAAAGAAATGCTGTAGTATTTTTCTTTCATTGAAGCAAAGTGTGTGCACACTCAGAGGTAAAGTGGCCGCACACCGCTGCAAGCACTAAGCATGCGGCACAGTACATCAAAGGCTTCCTGCGTCTTTGGTGGGAAAACATTGACCAATTCTCTGCACAGGGCAATCAGCTTCACCAGGGCAGAAGCAAACAATCTTCAATTTTGAATGACTCGAGCAGCAGAGAGCTGTTGCTTCCATCAAGCTGCTAGAGCCTTCGAATGTCCCCGCAGGCATATGACGTGAAGGTTCTCGTTGCTGGAGAAAAAAAATGAAGTTTCAGGTTTTACATTCCCAGACAGATATATTGTGGGACAAGCCTACAGGCAGCAAGACTCTTCTTTATTGACCCTCGAGCATGAGCCCCGATCCTCTGACCCACGCGGCGATGATGAGTATTTACGAGTGCGAAGATGAAGTGTAGGAACAATGCTCACACAAATTTCCCAGTGCGCCAAAGCAGCCAGCCTGGCCCCGACGTGGACTGCGTGGAGGCGGCGAACGAAGTGCTTCAGACGCGAAACGTGGAACTATCTCTGAACCACGACAGCGACGGTCGGAAGAAACGTCAATGGGAGTGTCACGATAGTTTACAGGGGATGTTTGTTCATTAATTATCTAGGGTCCAAGGAGTAGCGACAGCCACTTTTCACACAATCTGGGAACACGAGTAGGCGTTCAAAAGAGCACTTCGTCGCCTGGACGGGAAGTGAAGGACGACATGATGAGCGGAAAGTGAGTCCTAGCCCAAGATGATGTCGTGCGAACATGGTGAAAAGACAAAGAATGCAAAACGTTCTGGGTGGACTAGCTGACGTGTGCACTTCACAAAAGGGTGGATGTGATGCGCAGTTGCCGTACGGAGAGAGACGTCGCAAAGTGTTATCGTAGCTACGGTAACTTGCGGCGCAGTTCACCACAGAGCACAGACGCGTCAGCACCAGTGCCAACGAGAGCTTGCGCAGCTACATCATCAGTATGCACGGTTATTAAATGCGAAGCATTTCTTAGCCAACTGCAGGCACATTTAGCGTTTCTATCTATCTATCTATCTATCTATCTATCTATCTATCTATCTATCTATCTATCTATCTATCTATCTATCTATCTATCTATCTATCTATCTATCTATCTAGCCCACGTATGGGTGCTCTCGTGATCACCTCCTTAACTTGGGGTAGACCAAAATTAGTATGGGAGGGTAAGAAGGTTTGACGAATGCGTCGAACTGGTCATGGCATGAAAAAATTGAAGGACACTTTGTACATTCCAAAGTGTGTTCGGCGAAAGCGTGTGGCCATTCCACTGATTATGCCATGTCTTTTTTCTTTTACACTCTCAGTGGCATAAGACACAAACCTAATGGGTGCGTGTTTTCTTCTTTAATTTTTTACCGCGAATCGCAGCGAGACGCGAGACTCATCTCCCTCCGTTCGCATGCGTTAGTATTTTCTCGCGCTTTGCGCATCGTGCAAACGCCATCCGCGTTCCAGCTCTTAAGTTGACGGACGCTTTGTAAATTGGAAAGTGTATTCCGTGAACGCCTGGGTCCATTGAGACGGCGTCGGTCAGAATGATTGCTAACTCTGGTCACAGCGACGCTACGCAAGCAAAGCGCGAGCGCTATAGAGTCCGACGCGACCGGCGTCCGTCTGCGCATCCCGGCGGCCACCTGGCTCAGTGCCAGAGCTCGGATGGACGGACGGACGGACATGGACGGATGAACGGAGGAACGGACAGACGGATGGATGGACGGACGGACGGACGGACGAACAGACAGACAGACAGACAGACAGACAGACAGACAGACAGACAGACAGACAGACAGACGGACGGACGGACGCCGGACGAAGGTCGGACGGACACCGAACGGACGTGAGCATGAGACATTAAAGACTTTCGCCTTAAAGATTACACCATCCACCGCTAAAGGGAACCATGTGTAGATGCGAAGCAGCGGGCGCTAACGCTTACACTGGCGGCGGCGTTGACGCTGGCGCTCATCGCAGCGTTGCACAGGAGAGAAACCTGGGGGCGCAAAGCACGCAGTGATGGACGGTTGTTTCCTACTGGAACATCCCAATCGCTGCTGGGCAATGAGAGACAGAAGACTCGGACTGGACACAGAGACCCGCAGTTCGCTTTTAGTTAACGCGCACGCTGCGAATTTTTCATCGTTCGGCAACGCACAGGAGAAATCTCCCACCGGCACCACCTTGCAGGTCAAGATCCATTGCCATATATACGGGGTGGCCAGTGAACGGTTGTGCAGCGCGAGCAGTCGGTTTTTTCAACCAAGAAACTCGCTAGCAGACGCTGCCTGCGTCGGCGTTGCGTGGCGAGAGAGGGGGAGCGTAGGAGAGGAGAGAGGGGGGGAGGGGACGCGCATGCGCATTGGGGGTGTGGTTGCCGCGGGGGGGGGGATGCCTAGAGGAGAGAGATGGGGGAGGGGACGCGCATGCGCAGTGAGGGTGTAGACGCCGCGGGGAGGGGATGCCTAGAGGAGAGAGAGGGGGAAGCGTAGGAGGGGGAGGGGCAGGGGACGCGCATGCGCAATGGGGTGTTAGTGCCGCGGGAGGGATGCCTAGAGGAGAGAGGGGGGAGGGGACGCGCATGCGCAATGGGTGTGTGAACGCCGCGGGCGGGAGGGATACCTAGAGGAAAGAGAGGGGAAGCACAGCAGAGGAGGTGCGTGGGGATGGTTTGCGCATGTGCAGTAAGGGGTGGTGAGGACGCACACCACCAGCACTACCGCCGGACGGACGGACGCCGGACGGACACCGGACGGATGGACACCGGACGGACGGACACCGGACGGACGTGAGCATGAGACATTAAAGGCTTTCGCCTTAATAATGTGAAAATCCTGTCTCGTACGTCGTCAGACACTTTCCTCCAGACACGTGTGGCACATATCTGTATACCGCGGGCCGCGGCATGCGGGTATGCGCCACAGGTGCTTGACGGTTATCTCCCAGGAACGGCGAAAAGAGATATTGGTAACTAAAATGCGAGAGCGTTAAGAAAACCTGACATCAGGCAGCTTTGACCCGACGAATGTTTCATGGTGAGGAAACCAGCACTCTCCACCAATTGATAGAATGCATTTAGCAGTCGAGGTACTGCTACCGTTTCATATGACGAACAGCAACGAGACAGCACTGAGTAGCCTCAGCAGAACCAGCACGAGCATCAACCACAACAACCATCTTCTTCGTCGTTCGTCTACGAATAACCACAGTTGTCACTACAGTAATGATGGAAAATAACGAAGTGACGATGCTCTCGCTTCGGTGACACTGGAGTTTTAAGCAGAAACGCTTTCATCTTGTGATCAATATAGCGTCAATGGCCCCCCCAAAATCCCTGGGCTGTATATATTTTGATAATTCGATTATTAAAAATTGCAACGTACCCTCCTCTGTTCCAGTGTTTATTATTGGGAAAATATTCGAATAAGATTCGGTACTTCTAACATACACAATTCGGTTCAACTATCGAGTTCAATAGAACGCTATTCCATTCTTTCTGGGCAGCCTTCGAATATTCGCACACCCCTTTCACATGAAGTTAGGGAGGCGACCACGGCAGCTACATGACTTATGTGGCTAGATAGATAGATAGATAGATAGATAGATAGATAGATAGATAGATAGATAGATAGATAGATAGATAGATAGATAGATAGATAGATAGATAGATAGATAGATAGATAGATAGATAGATAGATAGATAGATAGATAGATAGATAGATAGATAGATAGATAGATAGATAGATAGATAGATAGATAGATAGATAGATAGATAGATAGATAGATAGATAGATAGATTAGAAGAAACGCTTCGCATTTAAAACAGGATTTGTAGATATAGTCCTTTGTCTTTTGAAAATTTTGGTAGCTCCTACGCGGATCATTTGGTGTGGTACTTACGATGAGAGAGTCTTGCCTGTACGTGAAGTAACCTTAAAAAGCTTTTGTTCTTAAAATTCATCTCAAATTGTCTTGCACAGATAATTATAAATGCCGAAAAATTTGGCGGTCCAACCAAAACAACCACGGAGGTTCTTCAGGATATGACAGCCATGCGGTGCGTTGCCTTACTAAGGTTCCGGTAGAAATACTTCATCGCCCCCTACCAACCTCCTTGCTCCCTACGAAGACCTAATGCTGGAGCAAATTATTAACAGCGAAACTGTTCTAGCTCGGCGTAAAGTGTGTGACCGTGCCCAAAAGCTGTCATCATCATGAGCAGGTAGGCGCCGCAGAATTTGGACTACTCACCGATACGGCACGGCCTGTAGCAACCCTAATGGGTGAGAGAACGAATACAGACAGAGAGAGGGGGAAATAAAGTAAAATTGCTTTCATAATTGCTTTCAAATTGCGGCATAATTGCTCACAACCAATTATGCCGACGCCAAAGGAGACACCGGTGTTTCTACCACACTGACTCTTTAACGCTTTCGCGTTAAAATTTGGTCATCACTGCGTTAAGCGCAAAACGCTGAATGGTGTCAAGTTTCTAAGCTTGTTTTAAGCAGCTGCTGCACGAAGATTATATGTTTCGCGAAGGTCCTTGGTTGATATGGGGTACACGCGTGTTTTGAGGAGACGCATCGGGCGCAAAACTTGTCACAACTTTCGTGTTCTTAAAGTGAAGCCGCCAACTGCAAGACGATTAGCAACCGTGACACGTCTTGATTTATGAGCTGCAGGAGCGGAATAGTGACACCTTTCTCTGAACCCACACATGCGTTGTTTTCAAAATATATAATTTATTTGGAGCGAAGCTCGTTGGGTCGCCCTTTCCGGAGGTGCACGAAGGGACGGAGGCGGAGCCATGTTTCTTTTTGCCGTTGTTTGTTTCCTGACGCCATTTCCGTTTCTCTTTATGTTTTTTTTTCATTTCTTTTTCCGTGCGGAGCGGCTGCAAGTTTCTGAAGGCATTCGCGTTGCTTTCTTCTTTTTGTTATTTTTTGTGTTTTCCTCCGCCGTGCCGGAGCGTGCACTCGACAGAGCCGACAGGTAGACACGGGTGCACTTGTTCGCAGGTTTGACCACGACTTAGTCTGAGGAGCGACTGCATGGTCACTTTAATTCCTATTTGGCTAACTTCCGAGACAAACTAGGTCCGTGTCTGCCCTGATCGCGATCAAAAGTGTCCGGGCGACACCGGTGTGGTGTGAAAGCAAGCTCGACGGCACGGAGGAGTTCGAGTCGTCGTGGCGAAGAGTTTGAGGGGAGGTGGCTATAATATGATACACGGTTTGTTGCTTTTGTTCCTGCAACATAGCTCCTGCAGCATGGCGTGCCTGCGACGCACGTATAGAGAAAGCATACGAGCAGCCCACGGGCCACGATTACAGTACGTACGTGTTTTATATCAAAACAACCAGAGTAATGTCTGCTACTGCAAGGACCGCCGAACGCTGAAGATTGTCTTCACTTTCACCATCTTTATCGTGGATTGTGAAACGACAACCATCATTCTAGCGCAATGAAGGCACTTTGTCGAAGGTAGTAGCAGACGCTCTCCCCGCCCGGCGCCGGCGAAACAAACAAAAAAAAAAGCAAGAAAAAGGCGTGCGGCGTTCGGCGCGTGTTGCGCATAAAACGAGGCGTGCGCTGGATAAACAGTTCGCGCTTATAAACGACAGCAAAATTCATTGAAGAACCATGTTTCTACATACATAAAAAAATAGGGACCCACATGAAATTACTTAGGGCTGCTCACAAAACATGGATAGTCGTCCTCAGTAACGTAAATGTGATGATGAAGACGATAAGCAGCTTGGCCAGGATTCGGAACGCAAAGCCAAAGCAGCGGCAGCAAGAGGAGCCCGGCGACAGGGTCCTGCGGTTAAAGCATGACGAGCGGAGCTACAAGGGCTACGCCGACAGGATCTTGCCTTACGTGCTAGAGCGGCCGAATCTAAGCGCCGACGCCGTCAACAGTTTCAAAATGTTACATAGTTGTTTGCGTCCCATTTCTAAGGAGCTTCGCTCATCGGTTGTCTTCGTACACGGAACAAAAACATCGTAGGATGTTTGCGGATATCTATATCTGGAGTGCAGCCGTAGTGTGCAATTCATTACTCACTGGAACGGTATGGTTTCTGGAAGATTTTTATAACTTTTCACAATAGAACCTCATTTCTGTTTATTTTTTTTTTGTAGTCGCGGTTGCTTCCATGCGAATACCGACTACATGTTTCATGCAATCCCCCTTTCTTTTTTTCTGCACCACTGTTGTACTTGCCTGGTGCGGTTTGCTTTGTCGCACCGGCTCTCACTTTGGATGAGATCAGCTTCACGAATGACAAGATTTTTTGTGATGTATGCAGTCGGAACCGATTTAGGCAGTCGCTTAAAAGAGCCACATTTTCTTAGGCTGAATCATGTAGTTGTTAAGTAGGGATTTAGATTGTGTCCGTAGCTTCGTGTAAAGCCCGCCCAAGGCGTTCGCAAACACGTTTTCTTTTCTTTTCTTTCTTGCATCCCACGTCGCTTGGCATTTGGCATTTCTCCTTGGCGCTGGCACATGTCCAGACAGGTTATGTTGTTGAACTCTGACTGCTTCAACAATATTCGTTTTGACAGGAATAAGGAGTGGTGCCGACTGCGAGCTTAAATGTTGTGCATGCACTACATTGTCTTGTGAGGGTACGCATGGTGAGAAGCAATTTCCAGTGCGGCTGACTGCTAAGAGCGCCGGCGCGAAGTAAAATCTTCAGGCTCCTGCTTGCTGCTTACCGAATTCTGCGCGCCTGTCACAGCAACCTTCGGTGTTCCGTAATATTGTCTTCAGCACACTTTACTGATTGTTCTTTCGAACCCAAACATTTCGCTGGGAACAGGCGAACATCTGTGGCCTCCGATTACAGAACACGTATTTTAGTTTCTGAATTTTTAGCTTCGTAGGTCTGCTACCAAATAGTTTACGTCATACTGGATATGGTTCATGATATGCAACACACGCGCGGGGTACTAGTATAAAAAAATGCCCCCCACTTTCCCCGAAGGGAATCGTGAGGAAATGCGAATGCATTTCGCGCGCGCTTCACTCCCATTTATATATGGTGGTTGTGATTCGAAGAAGGAAAAAGGCGCCTAATTTCTGCAGCCCGGTCGGGAGCACGGCGCAGCGCCTGTTTTTTTTTTTTATCGCGGTAGCTCCGTTGAGCTCCCGCGATGCGAGCGCCCTCACGCGCCAGAGTGCGCTCCTCCTCTCCACTTTGCTAGGGGCGAGGATAAGCGCGCGCGCCCGCAGCTGTTGCTATGGGAGAGAGAGTGAGAGCGGAAAGGTAACACCTGCCGGCGCGCGGACACCTCCTCAACCTATCCTACTCCCCGCGGAGAACGCCGGACAACGCCGGACAACGCCGCCTGACATAACCCGACTAAGAAATGCATTCGCATTTAAAAGAACCCTTGTGCCCACCGTGGTGGTGTACCGGTTATCGGGGTGTAGCGGCGTGGTCCCGGCCGCGGCGGTCGACTTTCGGTGGAGGTGAAATGCTACAGGCCCGTGCACTGGGTTATGTTTGCGCACGTTAAAAAAACACCATTCCAGTCGAAATTTTAAAATTCGTACTCTACGACGTGTCCCCTAATCATATCGATGTTGGGACACGATGAACTTTATGGCCAGTCCACGTTGGCTACTTGTTTGTCGCTAGTTTAAGCTGCTTGCCGATATGCTCCCTCCCCCCCCCCCCCCCTTGGTTATTTTTTTCACGCTAAATAATATTAGGGCAATACCGACATGTACCTAACTACAGTAAAAATTTTAATTTTGGAAAAAGAGGATCAATCGTGCGTTAATGTTTTAAATAAAGGTAACAGACGTGAAAGTTGGTTCTATACAATTACGGTTCAACGCTGTGAGTTGTGGGAAAACATCAATATCTCTACGACATGTCAAAACCTCTGTTTCAGTAAATAAATTTGTCTCAATGTTTCACCTAGCAGCTGTGCGGGTATCGAAGAAAAACTAATAGGGTGAAAAAAGTTCGCACCTGAAGACCACAGAATATTTCAACCACATATTTCCGCTTCTGTACGGAGTGCTCGGGCGGTAATTTTTTAAGCAGAGCTTGTTGTAAGTAGGGCTCCGTGTTTCCGGATCAAATTCGAAAAAATCCGATAAACACTCACCGGTAAAATTTTTTGACAATTCAGATTTATTCGATAAGTTCCGATTTCAAAACGGAATTTTCAACGTTCAAAGGGCACCTTGAAAGCTGACTGTCATGAATGGAAAGGAGGGCACCTCCATCGGCGGCTGCAAACTCGTAAAGTGTGCTTGCGTCTATTACAACAGCTTTAAAGTTTAACACGAACAAACATAGGTGTTTTGTGTTCAAGTATTTGCACTTGTTTCCATATGTGATTGCGCGCTGAAACCTTCCAGACATCTAAAATACACTTAGTGTGTTCAGTGTTCACATGTTTTCGCGTTCAGATAACATTTCATCTAAGATTTCGGAGTATTGAGAATAAAAATAATAATACGTCCTTTTTTATCAATAAAATGAGCGAGGTTCGGAGAAAATGCTGAGAAGCAGCTTGACTAGCTCCTGCCCCTACAAAAGTACGCTTTCGCGAGTTTACAGCAGTGCACATCAACTGTCAAAAGGAACAGGTAGTAAGAAAAAATGAAAAAAAATGGAAAAGCGGGATTATCAGCAACAATGCAACTAATTTTTATTGGATATGAAATTATTAAGGACACATTGCGACAACTTATAAATCAAAATTAAACGTTGAATTTCAGAGTATTGGCGATATAGGAGAAACTCCGATAAATGGCGAATTTCCTCCAAAAAAATAATGAACTCTGCAAAACACCTTGACCCAATATCAAGAAAATAACCTGCGAAAACACGGAACCATATTTATAACTCACAGCAGATCGGTGGAAACGTCATGCACGAAATATCCGGCGCCGACGAGCGTTCGAAAATGCGGCCCTCGAATGTGCACCGGCCACAATCATATTTGTATGCGCCGTCTTGCAGTGATTGTCGCTGTTTTGATCGTCGGCTTCTCGGTAGTCAGCCGTTTCTAATATAGCAATCTGAACTTTTACGGAGGTCATTTGTCTTTTCACGTTGGAAATTTTTATTGTTGTTTCATCTGAATGCATGGCCATCGTTGCTGCCTGGAGCAACTGAAGTGTTGAGCACATGGATGAAAGTTCATTTCCCGGCATGGACGAAGGAAAGCGTTAGGAGGAAGCCTTGCGTAATGCGGTTAAAATAAATTAAGTATTACGCCATGCCTGACTTGCCCCCATTTTTCCAAATAGGGCAAAAGCGCGTGAATTTATTTTTTGTTCTTAATTTTAGTCTTTCGTTAACCTTATGTTTTATCAGCGCTGCAGAATTTACTGGAATCGAGAAGCCGCGGAGCCATGCACGTCAGCTTCTCCACATCAATAAAGTAAAATAGGGCATAACAGAGCCGCTTTAAAGGGGCCATGACACCCAAATTTCGATCATAACCTGTGTTATGTGGGGTTAATCCCTCTTCATTCCCAAATAAGCTGGTAAAATTTTAACGCATTCGGTCGAGTAATTAATTTATAATTGAATATTTTTATAAACACCAGAGCTGCCTGAGAGTCGGGCAACACTGGCGCACTCGCGAGCCGTGACGTAACAAGCAACTAGCTGTGCGAGCGTCTACATTCCGGCGAATGATATTATTCCGTGGTCAGCTGCGCCTGAAATCTTGATAATTTAGCACTTGACAATTTGGCACTGAAATTGAACGATTTGCAGTGGCTGAAACTTGGGTAGAAGATGACGGCTCCGCTCCCTCCGGTACATGACGTCACACACGCCATGGCAAAATGGCGGATGCCGGCGGTGGGCGGGGTTTACAGCGGCAACTTCTACGGCTTGTTTTGCCCTGAAATATTCTTTTACGGCCCACTTTTATAAGCGGTATAGGCATAGTATACCCTCTACCAATTGTTTTCGCTGAAAACCACGAATTTTGAGGTGACCGTGTCATGGCCCCTTTAAAGCACCCTCTAGTCTAGTATGGGAGATAGGGAGGGACCTATAATAGTGTTGTAATAACTCTTTTTTTCTAAATATTCACAAGCTTTCTCAACTGACCACTAGGATTACTTTTAACGCCCCAAAAATATCAAAATTACGTAAACTGACGCAAGCGCGTCTACAGCAGTAACTAGTGCCTTAGAAACATTTTTGTAAATTCAGGTTGAAATAAAGAAGTGTCTGCTGTGAGTGAGTGAGTGAGTGAGTGAGTGAGTGAGTGAGTGAGTGAGTGAGTGAGTGAGTGAGTGAGTGAGTGGTGGTGGTGGTGGTGGTGGTGGTGAGTGGTGAGTGAGTGGTGAGTGAGTGGTGGTGAGTGAGTGAGTGAAAAGTCACAGTTTCGCCACTAGGCCCAAGCAATGAATGCGATAGCAAGAAATTTGTTTGTCACGCGAAGAACGACAAGCAGCTCAATACTTGCAACATACCAGCACAAAGAAGGACGCTCGAAAAGGACGCATAGGTATACACCGGAAAAGCGTGAACTAACAACTCGCAGTTGTTACGTGTTTGCTATTTGAGCAACGCGCTGCGAGTGTCCACAATACAGAAGCCGCATGTTGATGACATTGCGTCCGATATGGCTCATACCCACGCAGGGGGGATTGGACCAAGGATGGATTATATGATTATATGACTTTTCCGCTGATACTTCTTTTTCTTTTAAACTGCGGCGCGTGGAATGACCCCTCTGCGTCTCCTGCCACGCGGTGGCGTCTGACGCCAAGTGTGCCCGGTGTTCTTTTTTTTTCCTTCTACATCATGAGTGGTACAGAGGGAGCCGCTTTTTTATGCGCATCTCAAGGGCAGTTTTCAATTTGAAAGAAACTGTAAAAGCGCTGCGTGATAGAAAACACGCTCAAGCTGTTCCGAGATCTGGCGTACCGCGAGCGAGGGAAATGGTGCATATGAATAGCTCGCCGTTATGTCGCTGGCACGAGCATGGCGTGTGGCTGTGTGGGCTTGCGCAGCGAGCTGCGCAGCCAAGGGTCGCTGGTTCGAATCGGTCAGGTGGTTTGGAATTTTTCTACTGATTATTTTTCTTTATGCCTTTTTTATATATACACATACATATACATATCCGGGACATGACCGTGTCGACAGACGGCGACGGCGAAAATCAGCCGAGTGTCCATATAATTGCTATCGCAATAAACATTTATTGGGTCCAGCAAAACGCAATGGAACGCACCTGGCTAGACCCACGATGGGACCGACAGATCTAGCCTGCCGGCCCGATCACGGGCACGCTCGACGGTTCAGGATTTGGTCTTCATACATGGGACTTCGCAGGAGTGCGTCCCACGTGACTGCATTATTAAGTGGCCCTTTGTCAGCAGATCTTAAATATACATGAATATTAAAAAAATACTCATGAATTAACATCATGAATTCCGCGATGACGACAGCGGATTGACTACTCTGTCGCATAGGCGAGCCCAGAGTTTTGAGCAAAAACGCGTTTATGCTGTGTTCAATCTACGGTTGATAGTACCGTAAAACATTAGGGCTGCATGCATCTTGGTGATTTTACGATCCGAAACAAGATACGTTACACTTCTCTGTTACCAACCTTCCGTTGCTTCGAAGTTATTGCATCGGAAGTTATTATTATAAAATTTGCGGAAAGTTTGCTGTTTTTTTAATATAGCCAATTTGATTAGAGTACCAATTCGAGTACAGAATCGAATTGAACGCTATTCAATTGTTTATTTCGTTTCGAATATTCGCACACCCTTACAACTAGATCATGAGCAGATTGCGATGCAGTTACTTGTCATGTCGGCGGGGTATTGTGATTTCGACAACAGTACGTGAAAACAAGAGCGAAATGAACTGCTCGCTCCACTACAGAAGGCCGCATGCAAGCCATCCGGGCGGCTTTTTTTAATGCAGTAAAAATTTTCAGCAGCGCTTTAATGCACGCTTCATAAATTATGTACATGCTACAATACCGTATATATGCTGATACTTACAGCATTAGATGGCGGCTCATTTATTTTGGAGAAAGAAAAGTTAGCAGAAGTGATCAAAATAATTTTTTTTGTCACGGCTATCTACCAGAATTCCACTGTTACGTACAAGTGGTGCTACAGGTACATTATCACCCGCCTATCTATCAGGAAACCACAATCGTCGTGAAATGCGTTTTGTGGTGCAATTAATTTTTTGTGCAATTTACAGCACGAACGTTCAAAGAGAAGTGAATATGTGAAGACTCAGTTTCCTCCCCGCGTTGAAAGTAAGGAACAATTTTTGAGCAAGGAAACCAAGACACATGAGAGTGATTTTTTATCATTTGTTTCTGATAACGCTGCTCACACGTGCTCTGGCAGCCGGAGTGTCTGCGCGTATCAAAGAAAGAGCTAACACACGGTGAAACACAAAGAACTCGGCATTTGATTCGTCATGAAAGGCGCTTTTTTGCTCAGGGCTGCTGTGCGGATGGGGAGATCATGTGAGCCTGCCGGTCTATACAAGACGTGCTCACCATACAGACACTGGAGCACACCGGACAGGCGTAAACAGTGGCCTATCTTTACTTCGAGGCGCCTTTGACGAAAACGTTATCCTCAGATCTGGGGTGATTTTTTATTCAGAATACATTGTGCAGTTGTTCGTTGCTCCGCAGAGGCTTGGCTTTGCATGAATACATCTTTTCTTCTTCCCTTCCTATTTCAGTGCGCCCATGAGACTCACTTCTTGTCATGCGGAGACTTCAAAACCAAATAGAGGGTTTATTTTAGTTTCAAATGTTTCATGTGTTAAGCACAAAACCCATTATCAAACTTATATCACGGGTTGACTGAGGTAATATGTTGTGTCGTACTCACATAACCTACAGCGATTGATGATTTACTTATTCCAATGTGTGGCAGGGTGTCGTTTTGATGTTTTTCTCCACCGCTTCAGCAGTCGAGAATTTGATCAATTCATTGCGTATGTCTCTTTCAAGAACATCTAAACAAAGTTCACAATGCATTGACATTGCTGTGTCCTTTAATTAGCAAAATACTTTCTACGCAAATGACAAACGTTAAACAAAAACGTCTTTTAGAGCTAACTAACGCACCTAATTATGTTAATTCATGCGCTGATCGGGTTCTTCCTATGGCAAATCAACGTCAACGAACAACTGTGTTAGCGCGATGTTGTTCCATCCGCATGTTTATGCGTCATAAACTACCACGATTATTCTCTGTCACCTTCGAAGAGGGTGTATAAACACCGTTTAGAATTGAGGAAATCCAAAGCATTTTTGTAGCATATTAACCGCGGAAACATAAAATAGCAAGATATGGAACGGCATCTTACATGAAAAAGGGGGGATGACAATTTTTCCTGACACACTTCAAAAACACCAATTTCAGAGGCATGTGTTTATCAGCTCCACAAGACATGATCACCAAACCCATGAAATAACGTTCATAGGTGGCAGCATTCACCAAATTACCTCTTTTAGAAACAACACGCATTGAAAAGAAAGAAAGAAAACATATTTTTGTGGACAAAGGGTAATTTCTTACTTTCCACTAACAGAGATATAAGAAGCAAGTGTGTAGTGATGAAGCAGTAGTGCTCAAAGACAAAACATATAGCGTGATTGAGTATGTAGCTTGTAACGACAGTGCCCAAGAAAAGCGTAGGCGCAGATAAAACAATTTCCTTTAAAAGTTTCTGGCCAACTAGCTTTGGAGACGAAACCACCCTCTTCTAACTAGAGCTCGGAACGAAGGAACAGTAATTACAACAATATACGGATCAGATCGTGTCAGGCAAATGTCCTCGCCCGGAAACCAATAGGGGGCGTGTCAAAGCCAGCCGTTCCCAACACCAGTCAGAACCTGCAGGCGTATCGGTTTTTTACCATTGAACTCCGGACGCCAAAGGTCATTACTGACTTACCCTCCATTCGACTCACGATCGGCATTGAGAGAACCCTGTTCGAACTTTAAATTAGAGTAGTTGGAAAGGTAAAAAAGAAGGCAATAAAGAAGAGCTGTTGAAACTTTCGAACGTAAGCGACCTCCTTCGCGGTCGAGGACTTCAATGTGGATAGCAAAAACGACGTGCTGTGGTAATAGAGATACGTGGCTTGAAAGAGCAAGTGGCAGAAATATTTCTTCGTCTCGGCCTGGCTACGCCGAGTTTTTTTATGTAGAATGGTTTAGCCTTCAAGCTTTAGCCGAAAGAAAGAATTTTTCACAAATACGTGTGCTGTCTTGTATGACTCGTTTAATAGTGTTGCAGGCACGTAAAAAACTGAGAATGAATTTCCTGACGAGTGCACCAGGTGCTTGAGCATTACCGGATATCTTGTACTTGTCGATGTAATCGGTCAGTTAGTACTTTTTGTACCAAACCTGGCCTTTTATAGTGCTAAAGATTTCTCAGTAAATTGAAAAAAGAAGTCTTCACCCTGTCGATAGGTAATTATTGTCCAGGAAAGTGCAACAGAATGATCTGTATTATGTGTTCCGAAGATTAAGTGTTTGAGGGTAAAACTGCCATGCCCACCAGGAAAACTTACTGTAAAATATGTAACGTTTTCTACTAAGATATTGCTAATTTCGCTATAAAGTAACCTATGTTGCTCCTATCAGCTCTCCAGGATGCAATAACATGCATGTATCCCCATTGAATTCATAAATTTCATTTTTTCTACGAGGCGATATTTGCATATCACTAGTTGCTTTATCTGCTACGTCATGATCTACGGTTGTCTTTTAAAGCAACTGTCGATATGTCAGCCATATAACTCTGGCGATTCCGCGCAACACGCCGAAAAGTTGGCGAGCGCTAACGTGATAGCGAGTCCGTCCTTCAGCGTTACAATGCAGGAGTTTCAGCAATTTTAACAATTGCAACTCTCGGTGTTCAATTTTATGCGTGCAATATTTATATGCACTAAACTTGCGTTACTCTTTGTCTTCCTATTCGGCTACACTGGAAAAGAAACTTGTCGTTATCAACCTAATTATATTATCTCCAAACAATCACACAGGCTTCTTCCTAACCGTCGCCCTATAGTAAACGCTAAAGGTGCTACATGTTGAACAAAATAGAAAAAATACAAATGCCGCGCCACAGTAAATAAATAAAAACGAAATCCATTCCTGATCCCGTTTGGCTTTATCACCAAGTCTGTATTGTGCAAAAATAAAATTAAAAAAGCGAGCCTGTTCATGTAAGGCATGCGCGCAACATAAATGACGCGAGGCTTGTTTGAGTTGTACAATGTACAGCATGGGAGTATCCGATGAGCACAGCCTTTGTCATTTGTCTATTGTATCTACATTATGTTTGCTTAAACACAGTGATAAACACGCGGGCGCTGGAAGAGTTTTGTTCAGATCGCGATGAACGGCAATACGTGCGAGACCCATTCATGGCTAACTAGGCTTACAAGTGAGAAAAAATCTGATGAAACTGTGTTTACTTTCCCGAAGCTTTATTTTCTTTCTTACCCTTGTTCATATTTTATCTGTTTTGAGTAAAAAGCGTTATAGACAACGATCGATCTAGCTTTGATGTGCAGCGCTTCCACGCATATGGCCCACTGCAGTGATACAGCAAATTGATGTTCTGGGTCTATGTATTAATTCGCATATTATACTTTCTGAAGCTTTACGATGATTTTCAAGATAGAGTAACTAACTTCCCTTCCTAAAACAATTACAGACACAATGTCTCTCTCTCTCTCTCTCTCTCTATATATATATATATTCAGCAGGAAAGTTCAGTGGGTTCGGTCTGTGTAAGAAAAAAACGGGTGCACGTACGAGAAAGCAATACTTTTATGCCACCAAGCATCAAAGTATTGCTTTCTCGTACGTGCACCCGTTTTTTTCTTTTATATATATATATATATATATATATATATATATATATATACATATATGGTGTTGTAACACCATTGAATCATTTATGAACCTAATACAGTGTGTCGAATTATGAGTTGTTGACAATGTATGTATTTTCTTGTTGTTACGTCCCCCACTCCTGCATGGGCCGTGCCACGGCCGAAACGTTAACCAGTAAAAAATATTCATATATATATATATATATATATATATATATATATATATATATATATATATATATATATATATATATATATATATATATATATATATATATGATTCAAAAGAAAGTTCTGTGGGTCCGGGGTGCACATATTGTCAAGAAATGAAGGAGCACACTTACGAAAATTGAATATTTTTTGAATATATATATATATATATATATATATATATATATATATATATATATATATATATATATCACTTTCTCTCTCTAGGAAGGAGGTTTTTGCAACTCCCCCCACCCACCCAAAAGTGGCAGCGTAACCTTGCGACCTCGCAGCGATCCTGTTTGAGGGTGCTGCTTCCTGATGCGCCCGGCAGTCTAGTCACGTGACATTTTTGAGACTTCGCGGGCTTTCTTTATTAGCCAAAAAAAGCGAGCATGGAATTTGTAGGTTTTCGAAAATAGCACAATTAAGTGTCATTCGAAGATCGCTTCATACGCCTCCTTGCAATTTAATGATTATGTGAGTATTTCTTGAGTAAGCAACATAACTAGGACTAATTGACAAAACCTGCCTAATGAAAGATTTAGTAGTGGCTACTAGTGTACTGGGAACGATATGTACTAGGTGCGCATCGCATAACGAAGTTCTTCTCTTTTTAAATCGTTCTGCGTGATATTCGGGACACCCTGTCTACATATTTTGTGATGCTGAACAAATTTTTGTGATGTAATAAAATACTGCGCTGATATCTGAAAATTAGAGCAAAAGGAGCGCAGTTCCGTGGCAGTTCAGTAAGTACACATTGCACTGGATTTGGGGGTTGAAGTGGATTCACTTGCATTGGATTCACTAAGTAGACATTGCATTGGATTTGGAACCGGCACACTTACATGACGTAATGCCGCTGTTGCCGGTGCAGGTACCTCTGGCCCTGTTTTCTACGGTTCACTTCGAAGCAGCGGAGCACGGGTCATGGCCTTCTTCGTACGATCACTGGGGAGCTTCTACCAATACCTCGACTATCGTCCACAGGTCTGCATGGGCGTGGCCCGAGGCACAG